>JAHNEJ010003083.1:0-252695 GCA_022559845.1 Amorphophallus konjac
CCTCCTTTACCACCGTGGCTAAGGCATCAAATCGTGCGGACATCCTCGGATGCAAGCACCAGTCTGCCAGCTCATTGCACACCTCCTTCTCCACCGCAGGTATGGCGTCAAACCGCATACACGTCTTCGGACGCCAGTCCCAGTATCCCAACATACTAGGAGTTACCACCTGAGGTAATCGAGCAGGCGATCAACGCCACCTTCTAGATACAACAAGTGGAAGGTGCCTGGATTAAAATCCAGGCGAAGAAAGGTCATCGACCTCACCCTGCCAAGGCACCGGCTCGGAGACATACTCATGGGGATTTATCAACTCCAGCCCCAGCACCTCTCCCTCCTACTCCCCTGGAGGTGGCCGTCGCCATGAAATAGGAGGAAGAACCTCAAAAGGCGGCTCAAGAAACAAGCTGAGCAAGCGGCTGTCTTACAGGCTCCAACTGAGCCAAAGCCTCTCCAGAGGCTCCAACGACTCATTGACGACCTGGAGGAATACAACCATCCTTGTCCTACCGGAGCTCTCCCGCTCGATAGCTATATCTCGTGGGGAGAGATGCAGAAGCGAGCTCACCTCAGAAGCTAGGTCCAAGAGATGATCCAGAAACTCAAGAACAACGAAAGGCTCCTCATCCCAGAAGAACTCTCCTGGTGCTATAAAGATAAGGAGATCACAACAGAGCAGCTATGGTGGCCATTCCATCCCCTGATAACATCATCGCCTCCTGGTGAGGTGAGCCATTGGTCTCCTGAGCCAGACAAAGGACTACTACCCCGCTCGGGCTACAGCCAGCTCCAGAACACACTACACGCGGTCGAGGTCATGGTCAGGGATGCGGTAGAGGGCGTGGGAGAATCCCCGAGCTACCTCTTCACCCGTCCACCTTAGACCCGGAGCGAATCATCCTCTTTTAAGGAGAGGAACCTGCCCCCATTCTAGAGGTTGAAATTCGGAAAGGGGCCGGCATCTTTGACCCCTCCTGCGTGGAGGGGACAGCTGCCAGCATTCCAGTCCCTGCACCAGCTTGTTCCTCTTCCGTAGAACAAGCATGACCGTCCCCTAAGGATGAGCCAGTTCACCAGACACTCCCAGAAGAGCCATCATTGGCACCCCTGTTCCAGGAGTCCACAGGTGATCAGAGTCAGTCCGATCCCAGTGGCAAAGGCAAGGCAGTGCAACTCGCCGATGGGGAGCGACGCGGCAACCCGCAGAAAGTTCAGCCGGACAAACTACCCTCCTTGGAGGATGCTCGAGCTCGAGCCGACCTTAAATTCCTCCACCATATGAAGCGCTTCCCCGCCAGCATTGCGATTTGCGAAGCCATTGCTTGGAGTAAAGAGTTGAGGGAAACTCTTATCAAAATACTTCAAGAGCCAGAAGCCTATGAAGCGCATGCCGTAGAAATGAAGGCGGCTGCTTATGAAGCCTTCACAGCCACCGTCTCCTTCACGGAGAAGGACATGCTACTATCTCTTCCGTGCCACAACCGCCCACTCTACATGAAGGGGAAGGTTAATGGGCATAAGGTGAACCGGATCCTGGTGGACGCCGGTGCTGTCGTCAACATCATGCCGCTCAAGATATTCACGGCCCTATATCTGACCCATACCTCTAGAAGGTTCAAGCGGTCAAGATATCTGACTTCAACCAAGACACCGAGGACGTCCTCGGCCGAGTTGTAACGCCCCGAGATCCGATTCCCAATTTATGGGCATTTTTTTTCTTCCATTGGACCTCGAGACATTACGTCGTACGTATCGCGGAAGCATATATATATATATATATATATATATATATATATATATATATATATATATATATATATATATATATATATATATATATATATATATATACGCATGAGAGAGAGAGAAACCATAATCACATGAATTATAATTGGCATTTCAACCATTCATAATCCCAAAAGTTACATGACCATTGTCCAAATACATATAAGTCCATACATGTTCACCAATCCACAAACTTGCTATATAATGAAAGGTAAATATCCATAGCCCACCCTGACGCAAGCAGGACTAGAACTACTCCTCGGCCACAGCTTCCTCCTAGACCTCCTTCACTGTGTCTCCTTAAAATGTGTGTCACAATGGGGTGAGTGTGACGCTCAGTAGGCAACCTAATCAAATCAGGATTAACTCGCATTCATATATCCAATCATATATATGATTAAAATATTAACGATAAAAGAGTACAATAGACCCACATAATCCTTCTAGAACCCTCCAAGGTGACCCACATAATGGTCTAGCAAGGACCCAGGAATCGATCGATCGAACTAGGCCATCGATTGACCGATCTGTAACAAGTTATAGATCGGCCAACACTGGCAATTTCGATCGACTGAAATGCCCATGTCGGTCGACCGAACACTGCTCCAATCTAGATAAACAGCAGTTCAGTCCCAAAGGTAAAAGCCCAATGTTACTCATTGATCCATTCATTATCATCTGTTTAAAATAATTCAAACGAGAAAAATACATATTTATTAGCTAACATATAAGATACCCATGCATGCACCAAAATCACGGTGAATGAGTAGTTACACATTATTACATTTTCATGAGTTTCTCATTTTCGTTATTCATGGAACCAAACAACTGCCACAAATAGAAGAGGCCCACACACACTCACAAATGAACGAAAGAGTACTGCGCAAACCCGAGAGCGAACTCCCACCTAGACTCCTGCCACCCGGGACGTTACGTCTTGCTGTCCCCAAGGTTCTATGACGTTACGTATCGCCGTCCCACAGAATGAACGACAGAGTCATAGGATTTCAACCAGGGCATTACGTCTCCCTGTCCCCTGGGTTCTTTCACTTCCGCAGTGTTACGTATCGTCGTCCTGCAAAAGAGACCGAAGTTCAACCTCACAGAATGCTGCTATTTTCCATTCATAACATTTACATCATATTCGCATTCACATACATATTCATATTACATTACTAGTATCATAATTTTATCATAACATAAGCATGCTTCCATATGGTTTAAGTGGCTAATCATACTCATAAGTTCAATGTTGTGAAACCGAACATGATCAAGTTACCAGCAAAGTTTCTATTTTAAAGAAGATAGGTTTATTTCTAGTTACACATACGTAGAAAATAAATCATAACTACAAGTACAGAATTTCTGTGAGCACGCAATTTTTACAGTGAGTTACTTACTTAGCCTTCTATCATTTTCTAATTTTTAAAATTTTTCTGAATTAGAATGGCCTCTCAAAACCCTTTTTTTCTAAGTTTCTGAAAATTGGGATAGAGCCCCAAGTGTGTTGTAGCACCACCAATACAGCAATAGAGAAATCAAACTTCTTTCTAAAGAATCCTACCTAAAGGCCTTACATAAAGAACCCAACCTCATGAGGACTATAATATAAATATACAAGCCAACCTTACTTTATGCCATAAAGAATCATGAAGGTTTTATGTAAAGAACCAAGCCTTATAGGGACTAGTATATAAATGTACAACCCACCACTTTATGCATAGTACATAAGGAACTTCTTCCTAAAGAATTTTATAATGAGAGGCTTTGTATAAAGAATCAAACCATGAGAGGGTTATTATGTAAATATACAAGACAACTTTAACATATGGCACATGGGTAGTACGTGAGTGGGTTTTCACTTTTCCAACCAATAGAATTGGCGCCCCTTACCAGGGCGCCATTCAACAAATTGAAGACCATATAAGGAGGTGACATTTCCCTTGAGGCCCCATGCCATTATAGTATTAATATATATATATACACCATGAAGGCCAATACGTGAAAGTGGTAGTTTTGTCTAACAGTTAACACCCTCTTGCAAGGGCGTCATTCTCATGAATAGTACCACCTAGATTAATAGACAACCCCTTACAAGGGCGTTATTTAATCTATGTTTCTAGAAGGTTGAGGCACGAACAACCCCATTTAGTTGGCAAAGCACCATGTCTACTCAACCGGACCCGCAAGGTAATTAACCAATGCTTTGCGATTCCCTATAACTAATTTCCTCCGTAGCACTGTCAGAGGCTACTGCCATCATTCAGTGCTACTTGCAGAAGAGAATATTTCCCTCCGTTCTCTCGAAAAATGTAAAATCTACGTCCTGCTACTAAAGCTTTACGGCGGCGGAGAATGTGTGGCTTCATCCTGTCATCTGTACCTCTTAATCACGTCAAAAGGTAGGTGTTCTCAAGTCCTTGCCTAACTAGTAGCTAAATAGGTTAACTTATGCATGCTTAGAGTTAGATTAACTTATCATCCATGCTATATTACTTGGCTTTACCATGATCAACAAATGACCATGTTTATACCATGTTACACATATTTTAATAGCCTGTTACACTTGTCGTATACATAGTTGTCAAGGCGGGCGCCTAGGCGAAGCCGCCTAGGCGCTTAGGCGCTCTTGAAAGGGCAAGGCGTTGTAGCGCCTTACTCACACTGGAAAAGGTGACCTAGGTCGTCGCCTAGGCGGGCTAGGCGCCAAGGCGGGCGCCTAGGCGCCAAGGCGGGGCCAACCTTGACCTGTCCGAACCGAATCCGACCTTGTTATGTACATTTAACTATTTCTTTTTTATAATTTTCTTGAGGTTATTATATTCTTTTGTAATTTTTATGAACTTTTTACATTTACTTTTGAATCTTTTGCATTTACTTCTAAATGTTTTGTAATTTGTTGATACAACTTAGTTTTCTATAATTGTCACATAGTTTAATTACAATAGTTTTTTCATGTAATTTATTTTTTTATATTTTTTCTTCTTGATTTATATATTGGAGGATATATATTTTTGATTTTTTAATTAGTGGCCGAAGTGTCGCCTAGGCGATGCCTAAGCGAACGCCTTGTCGCCTAAGCGCTTAGGGACCCCGTGAACGCCTTGGGTCGCCTTGACAACTATGGTCGTATATGATTTTATACACAATCTGTTACCATGATTTTATGAGTTTGTACACAATCTGTTACACTGATTTTCATGAGTTTTGAACATATCTTATTACACTAGTTTTACAGTCTTAATAATCATGTTTTAACCTTAGTATATAACCTCTGTTACACAAGACACTTACCTGTTTTAAAAAAAAATGAAAATCCCGACCCTCTGGTGAATAGCGCCCTTGACCAGCCAATTCCCTAAGGGGCGCCCCTAGCCAGGGCGCCAACTAAATGAAGACACTTCACAGCGTCGCCATTTCTATTTCCACAATTTCTAGTATTTATTAATTCAACGCATTCAAAAATCCATAACTATTGAACTAAACCATGAAAACTCTGCATGAATATGTTTCTGTGATCCTGCCATTTTACTCTACCTGCCCATACCCTTACTTCCTGATTTAGAGAACTTTTATACTGATGAATAGTGAACCACCCAAATGTAAATGGCGCCCCTAACTAGGGCGCCTATTACACAAATGAAGACTCTGTGCATGGTCGCCAATTAATTGAAGACCATGTGCAATGTCGTCAATTCCATTTCTGGAATTTTCAATAATTAGTAAATCAACGCATTCAAAAATCCATAACTATTAAACTGAACCATGAAATTTTTGCCTGAATATACTTCTGTGATCCTGAAAATTTTCTCTACCTGTCCATGTCATTGATTCCTGATTCGGAGAAACTTTAGAAAATGAATAGTAATTTGTATCACAGAATGTACCATTCTGACACGAAGCATAACCCACTTGAAAAACAACTCAATTGGTGACCATACGCAGTGTCGTCAATCAGTTGAGCCCTATATATCAATTAGTGACACCCCGAGGAGTCTTCAATTAAATGAAGACTACTCAGAAGGGCGCCAATTACATTTTTGAGAAATTAACAACACATCATTAGAAAATTCATATCTGCAAGACCAAAACCCAACAATTATACATGAACATGTTTCTGAACTCCTGACAATTTTCACTACCTGTTCATGTCTTTACTTCCTGTTTTCTAGAAACTTTTTTGGATGAATAGTGTTTTGAGTCATAGACGCACCTTGCTGGGTGAAAATCACCCAATGAAATTGGCGCCCCAAGCCAGGGCGCCAATTCCTTAAATAGCAGCAGCCAGGTCGTCTTCAATTAATTGAAGACTCCCCGAGCAGGCGCCAATTCCATATATGTATTTAATTTCTAAAAAAACAAAATTTTGAAAGATTGGCCAACCCCCAGGCGCCAATTCACCGAAAGAACCCCTAGACCCTGGGCACCAATTCATTGAAAGAACCACTAGACCCTGGGCGCCAATTCACTAAAATATCCCCTGACCCCAGGGCGCCAATTCACTGAATGAGGGGTTACCCCCAGGGCGCCAATTCAGTGGTTTCATGTTCTGATTCTGATCTGTCTCGTGCTTTGTACAGACACAACCCTAATCCATTTTCCTGCATATTATGAGTCCTTGAATTCCATTCAATGAAATCCTACCTTATGTATATCCTACATGGTTAAACCTTGAACCTCTTAAACTACCATTTGGGAGTGTGGGAGCTAAGTGCCATACTGGGTAAAGTGCTACGTTATGGGAGCCACCTCTTGAGGCCGTACGGCGCAAAGTGCTACACGACGGGAGCCACCTCTTGAGCCTGTAGGGGCCACCTCTAGAGTCCTCCATAACCAAATGACTAGTTAATCTTTGTCTGTAATACTACGTTTCTTAATTTCTTGAAATTCCATATTGGCTATAAATGAGAGTGGATGTCAAAAGTAATACATGAAATGCTGTGCGTATAGGGCCCGGTCTGGTCCTGGGAGGAGCATCCGAAGGTACTTGTGCCCATGGGAGTTTATTGACCACGGTGTCTAGCATTGCACTGGAGTACTTGCTTGACTTGAGACACTCCACACTTACTCTCTTTACTTGCTTGACTTGACTTGCGTGGCCCTGAATGGGGAATACTTGACTTGTGACTTGAGAAAGGGCAGATTACTTGCTTGATTGAAATAGTCAATTCTATTGACACGTACTTGATATTATTTGCTTGAATTGAATTTTACTTGCTCGTACCTGAGATATACTTGTACATGAGTTCATTCTTGCCCCTGAGTTCATACTTGTACATGAGTTCCTACTTCCCCAAAAGTGGCATCTATAGCTATAAGTTCTTGAAATACTGCTTGTCAATTACTTGAAACCTTGCGATACTCTCTTTATACAATTCTTGATCTCTTATTATTCATCATGCATAGATTTACATGTATACAAGATTTTCTTACACGTACATCATGCATAGCCATACTGATAATACATGCAAATTGTAAATCACTTAAAGATTGCTCGAATTTGAGATGTAATTCCTACTGAGTAATTCGCTCATCCAGTTGCTTCCTAACATTTTCAGGTGATTCGGATAGCGACAAGAATGGGATTGAGACCGAGTGAAGAGTGCTAGAACGTCACTCGCCTATCATTAGCTAGTCGCGTCTTTTGAATTCACTTAAGTCCTACCTTGTATTTCCAATATGTCAATTTAGTTGTCTAAACCGTGTTAAGGCATGTAGCCTAGTGTTCGATTTTAAATTTGGAATTGTCATGGACTATCTTTAATTCCTTTGGTTAATCAAATAATCATCACTTGGACTATTGGGATTATTAGATTTTATTAATTTTTTGCGCACTCCGTAATTATGTATGTCAAAAATTCTATCGCTCTAATGACACGATCTATATAGACGCGTCACGAAGTTATGAATTTCTAATTATTTACGTGTGAATTTTCCCCAACAGTCACGCGACTTTTCGGTAGCCCGAGATAATTCGGGTATAACTCTAGTATCCAGGCAGAATTTGGCAATGACCTCAACATACAAGATGTAGCTAACATCGCATACGAGATTATGGCATTGGTTTCAGGTCATATATTTATGTGCAAGTGAAGTTATGAATATCTAATTATTTACGTGTGGATTCTCCTAACAATCACACCTCTCCGTGACAGCTGGTGACAAGGGGCTCAGAACCTAGGGTTCTGGTGCGAATTAGGTTTCCATCTCAACGGAAGAGTTCGGGTTAAGGGCCCAAACTTTCTAATGGACCTAGTTTCAGCCCATTTGGACAACTATGAGCCAAGATATCCTTATTTCAACAGATGATAGTGTTTTCTATAACTGTTTCGACCTATTATCATAAACTCCATCGTCTCCCCTATTAGGCCTATTTTAAGGAAGTTATAATCTTCATCCAAGTTGTTCCTTACCCAATGGCCATCGCATGGGCTTTGGTTTCACCTAATTCCTACCTTCCTAGGTTGAGTTATGAATTCCCCAAGGATCCTTTAATATTCTGTTTAGATTTCTTGTTCATTGTGTTAATGGGTCTGAATTGTACCCAATTGGGCCAGTGCCCAAATTGGTGGTCCTAACATCCTCTCCCCTTTAAAATAATTTCATCCTCGAAATTAACTTGAAATTTTAAGATTACTTATCGAACAGTTGAGGATATTCCTGGCGTATCTTGTCCTCCGGTTCCCATGTTGCTTCCTCGGAATGAAAATTCTTCCATAACACCGTCACCAGCCGGATGGTTTTTATTTCTCAACACATGTTCCTTCCAGTCTATGATCTCACTGGGCTACTCCTCATGTGACAAATCTGCTCGAACCTCCAAGGACTCGTACTCTATAATATGTGAGGCATCCGGGACATACTTTTTGAGCTTGGAGACGTGAAAGACCGGATGTACATGCGAGAAAGCAGGTGGAAGTGCAAGTCGATAAGCCACCTCGCAAACCTTTTGCAAAATCTCGAAGGCTCGATATCTCTAGTATGTACGCTTCCCCTAGCAATATCCTCCTATTAATTTTGACCTCCAAAGTAGGGATCACAAGCTTGGTGTGGACTTGTTTCCTAGTTGGTGTACTAACAACCTTTTTCCTGAAGAATGTGGCTTGGGGTTTGTTCTTCGGTTGCTTAGCAAAACTAGTGGATATAAATGTGTGTGTAGCCCTGAGAAGATAACAATTATTAAGTGTGACAGTTTGTTTTAAATGGGTTCTAAATATAGCCTGCCCTTCTTAACTCTAGCCTATCTCTCCTTCTACTACTTGGACAATTAGAATGGTTGTAACCATGGTTTGTCTCTCGTACTCTGATACCACTTTGTAACGCACTGAGATCCGATTCCTAATTTATGGGCATTTTTTACTTTTCTTCCATCAGACCTCGAGACATTACGTCGTACGTATCGCGGAAGCACAAATATATATATACGCATGAGAGAGAGAGAAACCATAATCACATGAATTGTAATTGGCATTTCAACCATTCATAACCCCAAAAGTTACATGACCATTGTCCAAATACATATAAGTCCATAAATGTTCACCAATCCACAAACTAGCTATATAATGAAAGGTAAATATCCATAGCCCACCCTGACGTAAGCAGGACTAGAACTACTCCTCGGCCACAGCTTTCGCCTGGACCTCCTTCACTGTCTCTCTTGAAAACGTATGTCACAAGGGGGTGAGTGTGATGCTCAGTAGGCAGCCTAATCAAATCGGGGTTAACTCGCATTCATATATCCAATCATATATATGATTCAAATATTAACGATAAAAGAGTACAAAAGACCCACATAATCCTTCTAGAACCCTCCAAGGTGACCCACATAATGGTCTACCAAGGACCCAGGAATTGGTCGACCGAACTAGGCCATCGGTAACACTGGCAATTTCAATCGACCGAAATGCCCATGTCGGTCAACCGAACCCTGCTCTAATCTAGATAAATAGCAGTTTAGTCCCAAAGGTAAAAACCCAATGTTACTCAATGATCCATTCATTACCATCTGTTTAAAATAATTCATACGATAAAAAAACATGTTTATTAGCAAACATATAAGATACCCATGCATGCACCAAAACCACAGTGAATGAGTAGTTACACATTATTACATTTTCATGAGTTTTTCATTTTTGTTATTCATGGAACCAAATAGCTGCCGCAAACACAGGAGGCCCATACACACTCACAAATGAACGAACGAGTACTGCGTAGAACAGAGAGCGAACTCCCACCTAGACTCATATCGCCCGCGGCGTTACGTCTCGTTGTCCCCCGAGTTCTGTGGCGTTATGTATCGGCGTCCCACAGAACGAACGGTCGAATCATAGGATTTCAAGTAGGGCATTACGTCTCGCTGTCCCCTGGGTTCTTTTACTTCCACGGCGTTACATATCGTCGTTCCGCAGAAGGGACCGAAGTCCAACCTTACAGAATGCTGATGTTTTCCATCCATGACATCCACATCATATTCGCATTCACATTCATATTCATATTACATTACTAGTACCATACTTTTATCATAACATGAGCATGCTTCCATATGGTTTAAGTGGCTAATCATACTCATAAGTTCATTGTTGTGAAACCGAACATGATCAAGTTACCAGCAAGGTTTCTATTTTAAAGAAGATAGGTTTATTTCAAGGTTGCACATGCGTAGAAAATAAATCATAACTATAAGTAAAGAATTTCTATGATCATGAAATTTTTACAGTGAGTTACTAACTTAGCCTTCTATTATTTTCTAATTTTTCAGATTTTTCTGAATTAGAATGGCCTCCCAAAACCATCTTTTTCTAAGTTTCTGAATATTGGGACAGAGCCCCAGGTGTGTCGACCTACCCAGGGACTGCACCCCAGGTGCATCGACCTATCCAGAGACTGCACCGACACAGTCAATTCTCTGAAGGAGGCTGCGTCGACGCAGTCAGTGCAGAGACCCTAAACTTCGATAGAAAATCAAAGGAACCTCACGAAAGCACGTAACTTGATGGAAAAACCATAAAATAAACATAGTAGTTGATCCCACATACCCTTAGTCCATCTTTAAAGTATAAAAACTAATTTGAAAATCATTCTAATGCATTGTTGACCCCTAAGATTTGAGGTTTGGTGCCTACCTTCAAAGTGTTAAACCGACGATCCGAGGATGAGATCTACACCCCATATCCCCCCAAAGCTTTTCCCTTCATCCTAGGGCGCTGCAGGATCATCCTCCATGTGCCAGATCGTCCACCCACGTAGAGTCAAGGTCCCTCACCCTCTTTGTAAGACCCTAGAACTTTTATAAATTATTTTTGGAATATTTAATTATTTTTTGGAAATTATAAAGGCCTAAATAAATTAATAAATAGAATATTAGATCAACAAGTCATTATAAGGCCCAATTCGTTTAAATAATTAACCTAGCCTATTTAAAGATAATCCAAAAGGTTAATAGACCAAGCCCATTAAGTTTGGCCCATATTCTAGAAGGTTAATTGACTTATTCACGTATTTTAAAGATAAATACTATTTTTTATAGATAATTATAGGGATAAACGAACAAGAGAGTTTTATTTAATTGAAACTCTGTATACTTTTGGTGTAACGGTCTATCGGGCGACCGCTACAAGTATGTAACACACCTAGGCTGATGCGTTACACTCTAACAGTTCAGTGAAAGAAAGAGAGAGCAAAAAGATTAGAACTTTGGGATCTTATCTACAAAAGATCGACTTGGGAGAGCTTATAACATTACTAAGGACTCTTAGGGATTAGGTTCTGGCAAATTAAGGACTCTAGAATTGATCTAATCTTCAAAACCCTATAAATAGGACCTAGTTCTGAACTGTGCGACTCTTACTTTTGGCTCGTAAAGAATCAAGGTAAGGAGATATAATTTCGGGTAAGTTCTTTAGAAGATTTTGTTTAGTATACTTTAGACTAATAGTTCTCCAAATTTCGTGCTAGGAGATCAAGCAACCAAGGAGATTGAAGCTTCCAAAGTTGCTGGTTCGACCATAGTAACCTAGGAATCAGAGCTAAAGGCCACTGAAGATCAGGGAATTAGGACGTCTAAACAAGGTAATTAGAGTTCGATTATTTAGAACTTTTTGTTCACCTTAGTTTCATCTTTTTACCCTCAAAATTTCACATCTTTAGGTCAAGAGGCTGAGGAGCAAGGGCAACGTGAAGTTGCTGAAAAGTCACAAAAAGAGAGGAACTAGGGCGGTCCTTAAAAGCTCATATTAGAAGTGTAAGGCCTAGTGAAGCGGTAGGTTATCTCATGATTGGAAAAAACACCTTGTTAGGGATAAAAGCCCTCTGATTGTGTTTGATTTCATGCATTATAGACTATGAATTTTATGTTTTAGTGGGTTCATGCATACATACATATCATTAGCCCTAATCAAAGATCAAAGATGTTATCTTATTAGTTCACTGCAACCTATGCATCTAGATGACCTTTTACTTCGTTTTGTCATGATTGGGGTAGTTAAATCTTTTTAAAACATAACATGATTTCAAATCATAGTCTTTCTATTTTATTATACTATTAGCAGGGACTCTGACGCATCATACTAGGACAGTCAGACGACTGTAACGGTCTTACGATAAGCCGTCACAACCCCTGTTGTATTTAAAGTTTCTCAGTTGTCTCTGACGCACCATAACAGAAGCGTTATAATACTGTAACGGTCTTACGATAAACCGTCACAGACCTGTGACTCGCCCATACTAGACCGTCAGAGTGTGGTTTACTGTCAAATCGAGATATGACTGAGGACAGCCAAACTTACTTATGAATAAGCCTAGTTATCTAAGTTTTAACCTTATTTTCATGACTTTGAGTTTCTTAATTGATTTATGATAGGAAATTGTATGATTAAAACATTCTAAGTTATTTTAAGTTATGCTAATTTTATTGGCTAGACTCTATAGTTTTATATTCTAAATCATGATTTTCTAAGGTTAAATTGACGGGATTTTATCTTGGTTTCACATTGTTACGCATTCTTTTCTATTTATAGAGTCATTTCTCTAAGTACATGGCGTATATTCAGGTATATGTCCATTAGTTCACACTTTGCACTATAGGAACACTATTCTTGGACATGAGGACCTCTCTATTGAATATTCCTTCCAATAGAATATGAAATCTTATTTCAAGGCCTCCGTAATTCTCCGCGAGCCTGAGATTCTCACTAGGACGCCGAGTTAGTTGTACCATTGATACCCAAGTGATTAGAATACACTATTGAGGTTTCTGGTTATCAATAGTGTAACGGACCTATATTGGACCGTCAGGCACATGTAATGGCCCAATATACAACCATCACATTTAACTGAGTCCAATTACTGTTTCTGGATTTAGTCATTCTAACGCATCAATTCTAGACCGTCACATCATGTAACGGCCCAGTACACGATCGTCACATTACTTGAGTATTTTAACCCAAGGTTTGACCAAGGGTTGATATTCCAAAGCTTTCTAGATAGACACTTGATGATCTAGAACTTATCATATTGATCAAGAAACCTAATATAATGAATGAAAGATAAAGAATGTATCGTTATCCTGCCAATTTATTTCCATAAGTATAACATAGTATAAGTCATTCTTGATTTCTCATGATTCTTATTGAAGCATTCATTCATTGAATTATTTTCAAGAGCTTGTTGGAATTATACATTCTTGGCCATATTTTATTACATGCATGGAAAAAGCCTGATTTATACTTGAAGATGCGATCGAGCACTGATTGTGTTCAAGGGCTCTATGCTAGTCCCCTCGGCTGATTATCGGGAACATACTATTATAAACCATTGGGTATGATGCTACTGGCGCCGCATTGCGCTGAGAGTACTTTCTTTATAAATAAGTGAAAATCCACAAACACAATACATCATGATTGATACTTGACTTTCTTGATATTCCACAGAAATTCACGAAGTACTTGCTCATAAGCAAAAGATACTGGAGTGATGATTATGTGGCTTGCTAGTACATTCTCGTTACATTCTTGTTCATGAAAGGCCATATCATGTTCTTATAACATTCTTGATAGTTCACACTTGTTCTCATTCTATCTTCATGATCATCGTGTTACTCTGATTTAATCGCATGATTGATCGCATTCGCATGATTTTACCTTATTTCTCTAGAGCTAAAATGTTAATTACTTTAATGATGCCCTCATGTTGATACGAAGATACCTACTGGGCAAGTGTGCTAATTACCTATTTCCATTCTTTTCAGGAAATGGAAGTGATTCGAATTCGGATTCGGGTTATACAAGTAGCGGGTCCGAGAGTGAATGAAAGTATTGTCAAAGATGAGAGTGAAGACTTAAGAAAGTCTATATTGTTTAGATTGAGTCTATGTAATTTTCCTATTTCTTGAGTCTGATAGATTGAAATAAGTTGAATTAGTGGTTGTATTTGAATACTTAATTATTATGAAATAAAGTTGGAGTTTGAGTAAATATTGTGCAATTGCATTTATGCGTGTGATTATCTTACGCTCTGATCATTCTTGCTTACAAGAGGCTTACCATGCCAGTTGTTCGCGTTTCTCGAGCGAGTTGTAGACACGCCAAAATTGACGCTTTGTTGATTAAATCTCATGTCACTATGATAATACCCCAAGTGAACTTCAATATTTCTATAATATAAGGTTTTTCTATTTTTGTGTGTTTTTGTGATTTATTCTTACATTTTTGGTGATTCACGACTTGAAGAAAGGCGTGTTTTAAATAGCGACCTAATATGGGACGTGTTCTTAAGAAAGGACGACCACAGATACGGGCGTCAATTCCTGGTATTTTACGAGTCCCACTACGATTGAAAATCAGTGATTAACGTCCTTCCTCAGGGCGTGTTCTTAATCAACGCCTTTGCTTCAGGCATCTTTTTTTAATTTTCAAATAAAGAAGGTTTTATTACCAAAATTGAATTCAGGAAGTGACGCCCTGATCCTGGTCGTGTTTTGAATTAACGTCCTTGGGCAGGTCGTCAATTGTTGAATTGACGCCCTTCGGTAGGTCGTGTCTCACCTTTTCGTGTCCTTCCTAAACTCGTCTTTCCTGAAGAGTTCCTTGCCTTTCTTGGTCACTTTGCTCGATCTGGGAACTAGAGTCCTTGCCGTTGATAACCACTGCCTATTCTTATCTTCCCGAATCTGTGTCTATCTTTGATCGAAACCTTATAAAAGAGTTCCCTAGTCAATCTCGCGCGAGGTTACACAGACAGGCAGATGTTAGAAAGGTTAGCAATTAATCGGAGAGGAAAAGCAGAGAGCAGTTTAAACTTCGTTCGTGTAGAGAGGAGTTTCTACTCTCTTCCTCGCGTGTGATCTCTTCCCATCTGCCTCCTCTTGCTGTCTCAGCCGAACAAAACCATCAACGTGGTTTTTCCCTTTACTGTTGTCAGAAATAGCAAGGGCCTTTCTTCCTTTTGTTTGTTTGGTTTTCTTTCATCATCATATCATCATCGTCCATCGTTTTTTCTCCTTTTGCATTAGTATTGCATATCCTCTCCTCTCCCTAATTCTCTAGGGGTTTTTAAAACCAAACAAAAAGGTGCGCATGCTATATTCTTATTTCACCATCATATTGTTTATTTGGATTGATACTACACTCACTCTCGGTTGATCCACTTTTCTTTTATTTGTTTGTTCTTTGTTTCAAGGTAATCAATAAGGAAAACCCCCTTCATCGGCTGGCCGATAGAAGGTGGAGGAAGGAATTCACATCCATCCCGCATCCTATTTTCACCAGGTATTCGCGATCATCTTTTCTTCTTATTGAGGTAACCCCTCTGGCGATCACTCTCCTTATTAGCACCACATGCTCTTTTACCCCCTCTTTCATTATTCTTCTTCTTATTCTTCATATTTTTATTATTACTCTTATTCTCCTTTAAGAGTGGACTCTTCCATGATCCACAAATTGGCGATCACGGTGGGACATCCACTGTTTTTCTTTTGATTACCATCTCTTTTTGGCACCCACGTGTGCCCTTTCCCCTTTGGCACCCACGCGTGCCCTTTCCCTTTGGTACCCACGGTACCCCTCCCTTGTGCCCCACGGGCACCCTCCACTGTGCACACTGCACACTCCCCGGAATCAGCCAGTTTGTGATTAATCTTTTGAATTAACGCCTTTCACAAAGGCGCCTTTCTATTTAACGCCTTCATCCAGGGCGTCTTTTTTCCGTTTAACGCCTCACATCAAGGCGTCTTTCATCATATCTGCTACTTCTGTGAATTTGCGCCCTCTCCCCGGGCGTCTTTTTATTTGGCAGCGCCTTGCACCAAGGCGCGTTTTTCTTCGATTGTGCGCACCACTTATATTTGACGCCGTCTGTCAGAGGCGTCTTCATCATATTTAGTGCCCCACATCAAGGCGCATTTTTTCATTGTCCGAGAGCCCCTCCCAGGATTCACGACAGCCACGCTGTCGTCTCTTTTGTTAGTAGCGACTGCCTCCAGGTCGCCTCTTTCCTGTGTGTTTGTAGAGCCCTACTGTTTCTGTCTATTCTTGCTGGATTCATACTTTCATTGAGTATTTGATTATATTGCTGTGATTGGCTTATCTTATACTGCATTTTGTGGCATTTGGTTGAGAGACCTCCTCTCTCTACACTAGGATTCCACACACCTCTCTTGGAATCGGGACAACCCTCCATTGAGCATTCCGTCTCTTTGGACCGGAAATCCCTTTTCCAAGACCTCCGTAAGTCCCCGCACCCGTGGATTCCCTCACGGACGCTGGGCCGGTTGTACCCTTGAAGTACCCGGAGTTTAGAGAACCTATCGTTGGTGAGAAAAAGAGAAAGAACCTAGTTGACCCGGAGATATCACTTGAATTCAAACTAGGTTTCACACTGTAAAGGAGTGAATTATTCTGCAAATAAATCCACCTTAATCTCAAACCTAACACTAAAATCTTACGTCCATCTCAACTTGTTTGCATAACTTGATTGAGTTGAATTGTTTAAACTTGTTTGAGTTGAGGGATTGTTGTGTGATAATTCATTCATAAAGCTTTCTCTCTTTTTAAGCATGCAACTCCGTTCAGGTAAGATTATCAACATGGCAAGCTACGGATATTCCTATGATGATGTGGAGGAGAACGTTTTCGGTCAATCATATGAGGTTCCCCAAGATTCTATCTATCATGAAGGGAATTACCCTCCTCCTCATTCTCATTATCCTCAAGTTCATGTGGTTGATACCACTACTCAAGAGGTTGTGCCCTCTTCTCAGGCCTTACCCTCCAACACTCCGGGGAACCCCTCCCCATCCTTCAATGTTACCGATTTGATTAATGCCCTATCTCAATTAGATGACTCCCAGCGGCAGGCAGTTCAGGCCGCTTTGAAAGGGAAGTCAGTTCCTTCTTCATCCTCCAATCCCCCTCCGGCCGAGAGTGGCCATCACCTCACTAATGACCAAGCGGTCTTGCACAAACCCCCCTCTTGTCCACCGACACCTGGTGCGGCCATGCCGGCCCAACAAGCGAGCTACTCAGCGGCTAGGCCCCAATTCTTTCAACCTCCCCAAATTCTAAGGATGCCTATGCCAAACACCTTCATTCCAAATTCGGCCCCGGTCGAATCAGACACTAACGCTTTGCTCCTTCAGAAATTGGCTAGCATGGAAGAAAAACTCAACAAGGTTACTGCAGCCAAGAATGCCCCAGAAATCTCTCTCCCTACATTGCCAGTTTTTCATTTGCCACCTTCTGAGATGCCGAACTTTCGGCGATACAATGAAACTGGTAATCCTTTTATCCATCTGAAGGATTTTATGTATGAAACGTCCTTTTGGCAGGGCAACAAAGCCTCATTGGCTTACTTGTTTAGAAGATCTTTAGAGGGGCCAGCCCTCGAGTGGTTCTATTCCTTGGATCCTGCAGATGCTAGTGATTTCGATGTGGTTCAGAAAAAATTCTTGCAGAAGTATAGGGACAGGGTTGGACCCTCCCTTTCAGTTACAGATTTGGTTGCAGAGAAAATGAAGCCCGAGGAGGACTTCATCATATTTGCTGATAGATGGCGATCAATGGCCGAGAAGTTGAAAGATACCTTATCAGAACCGGAACAGGTTAAGATGATTATATCCAATGCAACCCCTCAGTTCCAGCATATACTGGCTATGAATAGATTGACCACCATGGAGGAGCTTTATGAAAGAGCTCGTTATATTCAGACCTAAATGAAAGATTCACCCATCATGGCCATGTTTGAGCCAAAACCAAGGTTGGTTAAAAAGAATACAAATGTCAACAATAACGGGCCCACAACTGAGGGGACCGTCATAAATGAGCAAGTTGGCGCGGTCGGCAACCCCACACCTTTTCGCCAATCTAACCCACGACCTCCGCCACCTCCATCACAAGGCACCCTCTTTACTTCACCCCCACAACACCAATTTACTCCTCAACCTTCCTTTGCTCCACCACAAAACCAAGCGCCCCGCGCTGACCCTCCAGCTCCGCAACAATACCACCAAGTACCGCCACCCACTAATTATGGACCGCAACAACAACAGCAGAGGAGACCACTTGGCCCCAAAAGGGCCCATTATCCGCCATTGCCAGAAAGTCTCCCGGATATTTTCAATGCCTTAATGGCCGCCAACTTGCTCATACTGCCAAAGGAAAGGGCAGCGTGGCCCGCTAATGTTGACACATCCCGCTACTGTGTCTTCCACCGCTCCCCTGGTCATAACATTGATCGTTGCTTCCACTTCAAGGATTACATTTATGATTTAAATGATCAGGGCGGTATCAACTGGGATGAGATGAGGCAGTTTATCGCCACTATGAAAGAAAGAAGGCCTCCTCGGCAACAGCAGGCTCAGCAGCCACAGCAACCGGCTCCACAAGTACAACAACAAGCTCCAGCACCTCAGCAAGATATGGGGATTGTCCACAATCCACTGCCAGAGCACCCACCGAATCAGCACGTGAACCCTGTCACGTCTCTCCGTGAGGTGAAGAGAGGACAGGGATGGCATGAAGAAAACGCCTCTGTCGGGGCATTTAATCATAATTCAAATCAACCACCGCGCCTTTTGCGCACGCTTCCTTCTTCTTATACTCCCCAATTGGGCCGGGCTCTTCTACGCCCCGTTAATCCACCTGCTCCCACCAATTCTCCATCCTTGCCAGCCCGATCTCTCCTTACCCGTTTACCGCCTCTGTCACCTACCACGCAGCAAACTCCGCCATCCACTACTAACCCTTCACCTTCGCCGTCTAGACTACTCCTTATTCGCCCGTCACCAATGCACGCTACACCCACCACCACTACTCCTCCATCGGCAAGGAACCCCCCACCCCCGGTTCCTCAGCCTTTTGTACCCAGATCTCTCCTCATTCCACCCCCCAACTCTCCTCGCATTCGGGTATCCCTTTCTACTCCTACGCCTCCTGCGGGGGCATCTTTGTCAAACTCTTCATCAATGCCCCCTACAGGGACTCCCTCTGCAAACACCCCTCCACCACTTCTTAATGCCAATACACCCTCTTCCTCTTCCAACCCTCCCCCTTTACTTGCCCCGACAGAGGCACGACAAAACGTGGCATCGCTCCGCAGTGGACGAATGTTCCAGCGCATCTTTCCCCAAAGAGAGCAAGAGCCCGCGCAGGGGCCGCAAGAGCAAGAACAGGAACAAGAGTCAGTGCCAGGAACTCAGTATGATTTGTTAAAGCACTTGGACCGAACTCTAGCAAGAATTTCAATCCTAGAATTAATCAAAAGGTCCACCACTCACCAGCTAGCTCTGAAAGAGTATCTACAAAAAGTTATGGTCAATGAGGACATCCCGGTCGAGTAGATAACTATAGTTTTGACGCCCGCTAGCAGTCAGCCGGCAATTACCTTTCATGAGCATGAACTGGCACCACTCTCAGCAAGGAAATATGCTATATGCATCACAGTCGACATCAATAAGGTGGCGGTGAAACAATGTCTAGTGGACACTGGGGCATCTTTCAATGTATTGTCACCGAGCACTTTGAAGATGTGTGGCATTCCGAAAATCTGATTCGGCCGTCTACTATAACAGTCACAGCATACGACAATACTAAGAAGCCTCCTCTAGGCATGATCACACTGAAAGTCAATTTTGGTTCGGCCACAATCACGGTCGATTTCCACATTTTGGACATGGATCCAACATTCAATGGCATTCTGGGCCGCCCCTACATTCAACAGCTCGATGCAGTGCCCTCTACAAATCATCAGTGCCTTAAGTTTCCACACAAGGGCCGCATCATCAAAGTTACCAGTATGCCAATTCTGCCAGAGGAAGATATACACTTGGCTTCATCAGTTCCTTCTATTTGGCCTGCCAACAAGCCGTTGCTATCAATACTAGACCTCCCTTACCCACGGCCAATGTCGCCCGAGACAGTCACGACAGTTGCTATGACACCCTTGCCTTCCAAGGGGAAGAAGAAGAAAAGCATGATAAACACCCCTGGCTGGAAAATTCTAATGAAAATGGGGTATCAAAACGGCAAAGGTCTGGGTGCCAGTTGTCAAGGCAGGACTAGGCCTATTAAGCCTCAGAAATTGATTACACGAGGCGGCCTGGGCTACAAAGGCTCGGGCAAAAATGAAGATGAACCATGGGCAGTTATGACATCCACCTTGAAGACAGATCGCCAGCCGCTTACTTGGACATTGAAGACACATTTTGTCACGGGTGGCGTTCAGAATAATGAGCAGACTACAATAATCACCTCCATTCTAGACTGTCAAGATGTTCATGCAAGACAGTTTGCTCATCATATTGCACCAATGGCCACTTATAAAGCCCTGAAATCTCTAAGGCCCGATAAAAGAAGGAAGATGGATGATCCAGAGTGTGACTGGTATAGATGGTTCGATATGAATGATATTACTATTGCTTTGAGCCGTCTCTTTATGCCGACTGATCCGGAATGGCCGCCACTAATACATGAATTGATTGAAATGCCGGCTGCGATTACAGATAAGAGGCAGTTGCTGAGTGATTATACGGACACTGGAGAGCCAGATGTTCCATATGAAGAAGGATTTACAATAGACAGGCTGTGGGCCGGCCTCTTTTCCCTCACTTCTATGCATCCGTCTCTTCTAGCTTCCCTACATTCTCAATTGTTCTCTCGCGTGCCGAGACCGCCGCCAATTATGATCAGCTTTTCTCAGATTCACTGCAGATTTCTCTCCCGATTCCTCCCTTGCTCCTCGAGCAATTATCCAAACTCTCCATCACACCCCCACGCGGGTCATCTCTAATTCAATCTTTCTCCAAGCTTTCAATCTCCACTCCTCCTGTTGTTCTCCCTTCACATTGTTTTCTTCTAGAAAAGAAAATAAAAATAAGATAAAGATAAAAATGAAAAAAAAAACGTCAAAATTCCAACTCTTCAATCCTCCATCTCCGTGGAGGAAACTTCTTATCTCTTTTCGAGTGTGTCCCAAGCCAGGGGCCACTCTTCCATGACTCATTGATAAATCTTTTCTCCCCCTCTGGTGAGGGGTCTCCTTCTGTATCAGCTCCTGTATCCACTTTTTCACCTCCTTCCTCCTTTTCAGCTTATTCTAATCAAGCTAGTTGTTCCTCTTCCTCTAATAAAATTCACGGGGTAGATTTCCATAAGAAATCCAAGGGTAAGCAGATTCCGCGAAGATTTTTGTTGGAGTTAGCCAAAAGATGCCAGGCTTGTTTAGCCCGTCCTGAATTCGTGGAGAATCCGGTTATCCTACCAGAGTTGGAATATGAGGATGCTAATGCTTCTTATGAGGGTTTGGGTGTCTATGAAATCATGAATGATGAATACCCTATTGAAGAGGGGGATGAAAGTTATGAAGAATATGAGGACGAGGCTGATGCCTTTGCCAGTGGCATGAGAAGATTCGACGAACCATCAGCCTCTGTAGAAGAGCCTACTAAAGAAGTTAATTTGGGTACCGAGGAAGACCCTAGGATTGTCCTCATCAGCAAGAATTTGCCGCCCTCCGAAGAGGAGGCGCTTATTTTGGTACTTCAAGAATACAAGGACAAGTTTGCGTGGAGTTATGAGGATATGCCTGGATTAGACCCTGCGCTCGTTGAACATCGACTTACACTTAAGCCAGGGTCTGTCCCGATCAAACAACGGTTGAGACGTTTCCACCCTAACATGGCTTTAAAGATGAAAGAAGAGGTCGACAAGCTTCATAAGGCTAGGTTTGTTAGAGTTGTCCTCTATCCCAACTGGGTGGCTAATATTGTCCCGGTCATGAAGAAAGATGGAAAGGTATGGATTTGTATAGACTTTCGGGACCTCAACCGTGCGTGTCCTAAAGATGACTTCCCCCTCCCTCATATCGATGTTTTGATCAATAATATAGCAGGATTTGAGACTCTCTCTTTCATGGATGGGTTTTCAGGTTACAATCAAATTCGTTTGGCTGAGGAAGATCAAGAGAAGACATCATTCACTACACCATGGGGCACATATTGTTATGTGGTCATGCCCTTTGGACTCAAGAATGCTGGAGCCACCTATCAGAGGGCTATGATGGCAATTTTTCATGACATGATTCATATTTATATTGAAGTGTATGTGGATGACCTGGTAGTAAAGTCAAGGACAAGGATTGAGCATCCTGGGGTTCTAGCTAAGGTCTTGCAGAGATCACGAGAGTATCAATTGAAAATGAATCCCAAAAAGTGTGTATTTGGCGTTTCATCAGGGAAGTTGCTGGGATTCATTGTCAGTAAAAGGGGAATTGAAGTTGATCCCAACAAGGCGAAGGCCATTAGAGATATGCCTCCTCCCAAGAATTTGAAGGAAGTTCGAGGACTGATCGGGAGGTTGCAATTTATTCGTCGCTTTGTCTCCCAGCACTCACAATGATGCAGGCCGTTTTACGAGCTTACTAAGCCGGGAGTCAAGTTTAATTGGGATGATAAGTGTCAGGCAGCCTTTGACGGATTGAAGGATTATTTGGCCAATCCTCCTGTCCTGAGGCCGCCGATTCCAGACAAACCACTTATTCTCTATGTTTCTGTCCTGGATGACTCTGTAGGTGCTGTCTTAGCTCAAGTGGATGAAGAAGGTAAAGAGAGGGCAGCATACTATTTGTCTAAACGTCTAAACCCTTGTGAGCAGAGGTACTCAGCCATGGAGAAGACTTGCGCTGCTTTAGTCTGGGTAGTTCAGAAATTAAAACACTATTTCTTAGCTCACGAGGTTCACCTCATTGCACGCATGAATCCGATTAAATTCCTTCTCAAAAAATCTATCCTCACTGATCGATTAGCACGCTGGCAAAGTTTCCTTTCTCAATTCGACATCACTTACATTCAACAAAAAGTAATCAAGGGTTACGCCATTGCCGAACATCTTGCTCACCACCCTCTCCCCCGATTTGATCTTGTCGATGCGGAGTTTCCCGACGAAGAACTAATGTCCATTAATCAACCCCATGATCCTATGTGGACGTTACATTTTGATGGAGCTCTAAATTCCCAAGGAAGAGGGATCGGCATGGTTCTTTTAACACCAGAAGGGGTCACCATCCCATTTGCTGCTCGGCTCACCTTCCCTGTCACGAACAATATAGCTGAGTATGAGGCTCTTTTGGCTGGCCTTCAAACCGCCCATAGATATGGTGTTACTCACTTGCGAATTGTTGGTGATAGTCAGCTTATTCTACGCCAGGTGCTTGTCAAATGCCGCACTATCAATCCTAAGCTCAAACCCTACCAAAAGCTTGCTTTAGCTTATGCCAAACTCTTTACCAAATTGATCTTCATTCATGTTCCTCGAAGCCAGAACATCCTAGCCGATGCTCTTGCCTCTTTGGCCTCTGCTCTAGTCTTCCCTCCTGAGCGTGATTTCCATGTTCCTCTCATTCATCAGCGTGACACTCCAGCTATTAAGGATCGTGCATTCCTCGATATTAGGGATAAGGTGCTCGAGAAGGTCAGGCGGAGTGAATCTCTTAAAGGCAAAGAGGTCATGTTGTTAGATTGGGAAGAAGAGCTGGCTGATGAAGAGAAACCTTGGTATTATGAGATTGCCAGGTACTGCAATGATCAATCCTATCCCGAGGAAGCCACAGTGGAAGAAAAGAAAGCAATTAGAAGAGTGGCTCAACGTTATGTTTTGGTTGGAGGTGTGCTCTATAGGAGAGGGCTCACGAGTGTTTTATTAAGATGCCTCGACGATGATGAATCTTGGAAAGTTGTGGAAGAGGCGCATTCTGGAGTGTGTGGTGGTCATGTGAACAGCCATGTTAGCTAAGAAGATCCTTAGGCTAGGCTTATATTGGCCAACCCTAGAAGAGGATTGCTCCATCTATGTTCGAAGGTGTGTTAAGTGCCAACTGCACGCCGACAAAATTCATTCTCCTGCTTCTTCACTCCATCCTATGTCCTCCCCATGGCCTTTCTCCATGTGGGCTTTTGATATCATTGGACCTCTTGGTGATTCGAACCTCCTGACCAAGCAAAAATCGTTCATCCTGACGGCAACGGAATACTTCACCAAGTGGGCGGAAGCGGAAGCTTACGTGGAGATTAAAGCGTCAACAGTCTGTAAATTCATAATGAAGAACATCATCGCGAGGTTCGGCATCCCGAGTACCATCGTCACCGACAATGGACCTCAATTTATCTCTCAAGAGCTCAAGGATCTCTGCAACAGGTATAACATTGCATTGCATCATTCTTCTCCCTATTATCCGCAGGGCAATGGCCAAGCAGAGGCAACTAATAAAACTTTGATCAAAATTGTTAAGAAGACGTGTGAGGCTAATAAATTTTTGGATTGGCCAGACAGGCTAGTCGAAGCTCTCTGGGCCTATCGCACTTCCATTCGTACCCCTACTGGGCAAACCCCTTTCGCCCTCACTTATGGAATGGAGGCGGTAGTCCCTTATGAGATTCTCATTCCATCTTTGCGAGTACAATTGGACAAGGAACTCCCTATTGATGAGCGTCGCGATTCGCTCCTTGCTCAATTGGAACTCCTAGATGAGAAGCGTCTGGTCGCCGCTGAGCATGCGCGTGTTTATCAAAATAGACTCTCACATTTTTATCGAAAGAAAGTAATTGAGAGAAAATTCAAAGTCGGTGAGATGGTAATCAAGAGAATCTTTGTAAAACCTGGTGGGCCTCGTTCAAAACTCCAACCAAACTGGGAAGGACTGTTTGTTATAAAAGATGTTTATCCTGGCAATGCTTATAAACTGATTAATGCTGAAGGACAAGAGCTAACTCACCCTTGGAATGGTCTGTACCTTAAGAAATATTACCCCTAATCCAAAAACCAAAAAATAAAAAAAATAAATAAATAGAATTTTCCAAAAAAAACAACACAAAAAATATAGAATTTTCCAAAACCCCAAAATATATATATATTAAAAAGGGTTGCCATGGCACACGAGGGCTCAAGGTCTGAAAGGCCAAAATTCAGAATTCATTCATCAGTCTTGTTAACTCAAAAGGGGGTTGACACCCGCACACATTACACACTTAAACCGCGAACTCAAGTGGTGCAAAATCCGATGGGAAGTCAAAAACCTGACTAAAGGTGAAGACGATGCCCATTCTTTTTCTCTTCGGCCCATAAGGGAGGAAAGGAAGTCTCGGGGTAGATTCACCAAGCCTATCCGCCGCCCTAGTAGGTGGAAGTCAGGGCCCAAAAGGGAACAAATGCCACAAAAGCCCGAGTACAATTAGGTTTATTTTTCAGCAATGCAAATCAGTTCCAAAGTGAAAGTCAAATCATGAAAAGAAAAGCATGTCAAGAGGGCAAAGTCCCCGCAAGGAAAACCTTGGGCGTATGCATGCAAAATAAATGAGGCAAAAGGCAACAAAGTTTCCCTACGCCGAAGACCGAACCCCAACAGGCATAGGGTAAGGGGAAGTGGTTTTATCTAGAGCTTCTCAGAATCTCTTATGGGCTTCCTTATATCTTCGTTTTCTTTGTGGTAAGTCATAAACCAGCAGAATGGTCAAGGCCGACCTAGGAGATTGCACCATGCGAAATCTCAGGTATAAGTTAACTACTATCACGTCGCCCCCCTTTTTATTAATCAAGAAAGACCAACGAAGTTTAAATGGTGACCGTGTAGGATTAAGAGCCCGGGTGGCTTTGTCAACCCAAAGAAAAAAGAATTAACGCCTTCGTTTAAGGCGCTTTTTATTGAATTCACGCCTTCCTGAAGGTCGTCTCTTTTAAATAACGTCCCTCCAAGGTCGTCTTTTCAACAACATTACAAAAACATTTTTCAAATTCACGCCGTCACCTAGGGCATCTTTTGTTTGAATAACGACCTAATCTAAGGCGCGTCTTTTGAAAAATAAAAGAAAAAAAATATATAAAAGGAAAAGAAAAGAAAAGAGGAAATAGGATTTATTCTTCATGTGTGTGCTTGCATTATTGCATAGGGCATCTTGATTATTGTTTGCATACCTATGCTTGCGTGTTGCATCTCCCTTTTTTGGTTATTTCATTTGCCTTATTCGATTAAAGGCTTGGCCCCTTGACCCGCTATCCAGGTCAAAAGTAAAGGCACCCCTTGCTTATTGAGCAAGGTGCCCAGTCGAACAAATGAATTAACCTGTTTATTCAAGTGTAAACCACAGCTACAAGTACAGGGCAAAGTAAAGCGAACACGAAGAACGGGAAAAGAAGCGAAGCACACAACCACAAGTACACAACTACACAAGTGCTCAGGTAACAAAAATGTCAATCTCATATATATATACATCATGAATATCTGAGTACAGGTGTGAGGGTGGAGGAGTACAAGTAAGTCTCTCAGCTCTCGCCTCCACCCTCCTCTCTCCTACTCTCTACCTCGTCCTCGCCGTCCCGAGGAGGCACTGGTGGAGGAGGCATGGGCCCCCGAGAAGAAGCTGTAACTCGAGCCTGGCCCCCTGCCTCGCTCCTCTCTCGAAGAGAAGAACCCGCCACGAAGGTGGAGCTAGTGAAGGAGTACCCCGCAGCATGAGCTCGCTCACGCCCTCGCTGGAGACGCTCCTCAGCAACTCGTAGCCGCTCCTGAAAAAGGACCAGCTGGGTCCTCGAGTCTGCCAGCTCATGCTCGTGTGCTACCACCAGCTCCTGGTACCACGCACGCCCTGACTGCTGTAGCTCGTGGTGACAGGCACGGTCCGCCAGGTGCTCCTCCCGCTCTCGAGCACGCTCTCGTCGCTCCAGCTCGAGGGCAACCCGCAGCTCTGCCACGTCCTGAGGCAGCTCCTCCCGTCGCCTCAAGGACCGCTCCAGCTCTGTAATCCGCTGCTCGCGGATCGCCAGCTCTGTCCCGGCCAGGGCAGCCTGGGTACGTGCTGCCTGTAACTGTCTGGTCTGCAAACAGGTAAACAAATCATCAGTTCCACAGTTCAATAATTCATGAAATAAGCAATACATGACGAAAAGTAAACCACTCACCTGGGCAGTCATCGCCTGCTGTCCCTCGCAGACGCAAGCAAGAGCGGCTCGAAGCTCCTCAGTCTGAAAAATAAATTTTATCAGTGCATAATGATATAAGCAATAATTGAATGAGGTTTGAGTTTTGGAATTTACCCGTGAGGCGAGGTCGCGCTCTACAGCCTCGGCCCGTGTGATCGCTCCCGCTAGCTGCTCTGCTAGTGCGGTCACCTCTGCACTGGGTCTCCTCGAGCTAGAGGCCTCTCCCGTATCTCTCCCTACGGCTCCCTGCTGGGCACGCTGCATTCATTGAAATCGTCAGTGGCTAATCATCAATAATTCAATAAAAATTCATTTGCATATAGAAATAATTTAAACACTCACCAGGGTCTCGAGGTCGGCCCGTGTGGCGGCCAGCTGGTCCTCCAGGCTGTGTAGATGGGCCTGGGCATCCATCGCCGCTATGTCCCGTGCATCCTGCATTCATTACATATCAGTCACATGATAGAAACATAAGCATTTGCATTTTATTTTAGAAGCAATTGCATTCATACGTACCCCTAAGACCCTCATCTGGGGTCGGCCGGCGTATACCTCCCAGTAGCGCCGGAGGTACTCGGAGCTGTCAGTCGCCTGGGAGGTGACTCGGGTCCCGCCTCGCCGCCAGTCGGCGTACTGCTCCTCGAAGCGCACTCTCCAGTCGATCGCCTTCGTGCGACCGCGCGTCTTCTTCCCGATCCCCCGTGGCTCTCCAACCTCTATCCACTCCTGGTGTAGGCCCAGGGTCCTCATCACCAACCTAAGCCGTAACGGCTCGATCTCGCTCAGGCAATGAACCCAAAGCTCATGCCCAAAACGAGGTCGGCCCGCTACGACCCACGGCTGGCCCTCGTCAGTCATACCCTCGTAAGGCCTCCATCGCACCTGCATCCATAAACATGCATGTCATCAGCATCTCATCATAATCATAATAAAATCAAATAAACAAAAAAATGCATTCATTCATGCATACCAGCGAGGGAGGGAAGTCACGGAACTCTCTCCGTAGCACCCACAACTCGTAGCCGAGTGGGGCACCAAAAACCACTGGCAGCCAGCGCCGTGCTAGAGGGAAAGCACCCTCACCTCCTGGCCGTGGGTCAACACGCCCTATGGGCATGTACAGATGGCTCCAAACCTGCATCCATGCATTACATTAGTGAGGCATTCACATGCATAATAAAAAGAAAAGAAAGAGAAAAAAATGCATACCTGAAGAAAAGGTGAGAAGCCACTGACGGTCGTCTCTCGTCCTGTCCCCGTGGACAGGTCGGCTAGTAGGTGCGCCAGCAGCGCAGCTCCCCAGGCGTATCTGCCGACTCCCTCTAAATCCTCGAGGATCCCTAGGAATCGGCAGTTGATGACGTCGCCCTTCGTGCCGAGCAATAGCCTCCCGAGCAGCAGCAGTAGGAACCTCCTCAGATCTCGGTCTGCTCTCTCCCTATCGGCTGGGTCCTGGCAATAGACTGCCCTAGCCCCATCGATCAATCTCTGTGAGAATCGCTCTAAGGACTCCCCTGACCTATGCCTAGCATCCCCTAAGCCCATCACTGTAGTCAGGTCGGTGCGGAAGATAGTCCTACACTTGCTAGGTGTCTCGTAGACCATCTCTAGCCCTAGCAGTCTCTGGGCGAGCTCGGTGTAGTCTGGTAAGGTGATCCCGCTCACTGCCTCCCCGTCTACCCTAAGTCCAGTGATCCTAGCTACATCCTCTAGGGTAGGGACCATATGCCCCCAAGGCATCAGGAATGCCCGGCTAGTCCTATCCCATCTCTCCCTCAGAACCTGGATAAGTGGTAGGTCGGGTCTGACTGGCTCTATGCTAAGGAAGGCCCCGAACCCCATAGCATCTACCCTGGCTCTCTGGAACTCGGGGAGGCCGTAATATGCTGCTCGGACCATGACCCAGGAGATCCGTGTCCTCATCAACCCCTGCACGCATAAAGAAAGAAATTTTGGTTTAATTGTTCAATTATTCTTGTTGAAATTCAGTTAATTGCCTTGGTTTGAGATGTTGATGTTTGATTTAATTAACGACCATCCCCAGGTCGTGATTTGTTTAATTGGCGCCCTTGAGGAGGGCGTGGTTTCTAAGTGAGCTCTGAATTAACGACCTACCCTAGGTCGTTGTTTATCTAAGAGACGCCCCGGTGGGAGGCGTGGTTTTGAGGTTAATTTCTAATTTCCTAAAGTCTTTTTTAATTGACACCCGTACCAGGGTCGTTATTTGCTTAAGTAACGCCCCTGTGGAGGGCGTTTTCTATTAAAATGGGTTTTGGGTTTTAATAATTTATTCTGGAATTAATGAAATGGACGACCATCCCTATGGTCGTTATTTATTGAATTGACACCCCGATGGGGGGCGTTGTTTTCCAGGGTTGTGAAAATAAAATTAAAACAGCATGCGAAATAAATTATTGGAAAAAATATATAATTAAACAAAGGCATGGGAATTAACAGCATGATTGATACGAAAAAATGATAATTTAAATGGACGACATGCTCTAGGGCGTGTTTTCATGATATTAATTATTTTTCAGGAAATAATTTGAATCGACGACCCAGGTATGGGCGTCTTTTCTTTAATTCGCGACACCCCTGGGGGCGTCTTCTTTCTGAGTTGCAGGTTCTCTAGCCCGAGGGCTATGGAAATTGAAATAAAAATAAAATAAATTTCAAAAAAAATGGAAAGTGGGTTGGAGGCTTACCTTCTGGCGTTTGGGTCCTGTCAACTCTCCCCGGAGTTCGGGCCGTGGCTGTCGTGGCCGCCGGAGTTGGCCACGGCGAGGCACGGCCACCGTCGTCGTTTCTTCTTCATCTCCCTCCTCTTCGTCTTCTCCTTCTTCATCCTCACCGCCTTCACCTTCTTCTTCTTCCTCATTTCCTCTTCCTTCACCTTCGTCTTCTTCATTTCCCACGGCCTCGTCGCCGTGTTCTTCTTCGTCGCCGGCCATCGCCGCCGGACCTTCCTCGGCCGCCGCCGGTGGAGCCTCCACGGCGTGATCTTCCTCGTGGGCGTCTTCGCCCAAGTCCACCGTCTCCGGGGCTGAAACCCTCTGCCGCTTGAGTCCACCGGCCATGGCTAGGGCTAGGGTGTGGAGAGGAGAGAGAGAGATAGAAGGATGGGTTGGGTTCGGTTAGGGTTGCAGTAGGAGAGAAAAAGGAAAGAGGGAAAGGGAACGAAGGAAGAAGAAGAAAGGAGGGAAAGTTAAGTCGAACGGTCAAAAAGAATTAACGACTTAAGGAAGGCCGTGTCTTATGGAATTAACGACTAAAACAAGGGCGTTTCTTGATAATTGACGACATTTCTTAAGGCGTTATTTTTGTTTGCATGGGGAATGATAACCGTCGTCAGACGCATTCAATAGGGATTGATTGATTTGATGGGAATAATCATTACTATTTTTGAGTAACGACTATGATTGAGGCATTATTTATATGAAACGTGGCTTTGCTGAAGGCGTTACTTTTGGAATTTTAACGAATACTTTTGGAATATAAATCGAATTAACGCCTTGTCTTAAGACGTTATTCATTTAACGCCCATATCTGAAGGCGTCAATTATGAGATATCAATCATTGAAGACGACGTACGCTGAGGCGTCATTTATAGAATTAACGACTGGACTGAGTCGTTATTTGCAACAGAACCGCAGGTTATTAGAAGAATTGATCAGAAACACTGTGTTATGGCTCAATCAGAAAATTATCATTGATTTATTGAAAGAGATATTACATTGCATTCAATGAGCCATTTTGGGCCTCAAGCTTCTTAAAGCTATTACATAAGACTTCCACTGTTCTCTGTCTTCTTCTAAGTTTTCCACAGGATGATGAGCCTTGTTGATTTTCCACAGAGCTTGGATAGTTGTGCACTCTTCTCCATCTCATTGCTGCCGAGATCCCGTGTCTTGATCGGGGGAAGATGAGATGGATCTTCGAATACTTGCCGTGGAAGCCCGAGTTGAGGAAGGCACCGATGTGAGTTATACAGAACGAATTCTGAAGCGCCTATGAGTCTAAGGTCCGTCCCGGGAGAAAATCTTGCACAGAGTTCTTGAGTCTTGAGTATTCCCGGGGCGCAAGTGAAGAGGTTCTTTGGCATTACTTTGAGGTGTTCTCTCCATTCCGCTCTCTTCTTAATCTGGGGAATCCGGTTCGTCACCCTATTGCTTATTCCTAATGAGCCGGTCATGTAAGAGAGTGGGCTTTTTGAGAAGATTCTTGAGGATTGTTGGGCCTCATCACATGGATCGAACTTGAAGTGGAGATCTACCCAACTAGAGAGAGCTAGCATGCATCCGTAGATGGGCCTTCCCATCGCCGCTGAGGTAAGTCCACTATAGAGATAGGCTAGGATAGCCGGTCCAACTCTCTCTCCTTCCCATAAGCTCACTATTGCGCTTAATTGGGCCTCCTCTAGGAAATCCTCCGTGGATGGGAATAAGAGTGCTCCCGCCAAGCACACCACGAAGGCCTTTGCTACCCGCTCTATTTCTTCCTCTTCTTTAGCTTGATCCGCTCTCTTGTATACCCATGAGGCAAGCTTTAGAAGATTAATTCCTCTAGTGACCTTGATTTGGTTCACTAAGTTTGGGCTAGGTATCAATGTGGTTAATAGTTCATGTGAGGAGATTGGTTTTGGCATGATGGCCATCTTTTCTTCATCCCCTTGCTTCATCCTTTTCAAGCCCAAGATCAACTCTAATTCTGTCAATAGGATGGTGGTCTCAAAGGTTGAGAATAGAAAAGTGTGAGTGGAAGGGTGCCATATTTCAATTAGAGCTCCTATGGCAGCCCAATCAAGGTGGATTTGATCATAGTGTTTGGCATGGGTAATTAGACCAAGAAGGTGCCATCTTGCTAAGTACACCCTCATATCTGAAGAAAATTTGGAGAGAATAAGAGGCAGCCACTTAATCTTTGTGAATCTCCTAGCACCTGGGACATTTGGGTAGTCCTGAGGAAGAAGGAAAAGGAAAAAAATAGGGACAGACATGAGCATACAGAAGAAATATGAAGAAGCAGTTTGAAAGAGCAGTAGTTCGGGGAAGATATAAAAGAAGGAACAGAGAATCAATCTTTACCTGATTTAATGCAATGCGGTTGCTGATGTGCCCGTTGATCTCAGATAATCTGGGAGTTGAAATCTTGGATCTTTTGATGGCTCTCTCCATCTTCGGTCTGTAGGAAGGGCTTGAACAGTTGCAGTGCCTGCAGAAGAACACGAGCAGTAGCAGAAACCGAAGAAGCAGGATTCGATGAATTTGTTTTGATTGATCTAGAGAGGTTTCTTCCTTTTTATAGAGGTCTGAGGAGTCTTAAGGCTGTTCGGAGTTGGAAGATTGATTGCCATTAGGATTGGGTTTTGCTTTCGATTTGGAATCGGAAGCGGGTGGTTAATTAACGTCTTCTGTTGGGGCGTCAATTGTTGAATTGACGACTTGACAGAGGTTGTGTTTTATTTAGCGCCCCTTGATGGGTCGTCTTCTTCTTGAACGCTCGGTGCATTTAACGTCTTAATGAAGGGCGTGTTTTATGTTTTGACGCCCTGATGTCAGGCGCCTTTATGCTTTTGACGCCATTCCCTCCAGTCGTGATTTTATTTGCTCCCATATTTGACTCCTCTATATGCTTTAATGAGCTTAAGTGCTATTCTTTGGTTGGAATTGTTTTAATAATTAAGCACTTATGATCATATCTTGAGGGTTATTTCTGATCATTGTTATTAGGGCTAATGAATTTTCAAGTGCAGAAGATTGCAGGTCCGAGATGCTTGGATCGCTCGTGGGAATAACATCATTCTTTTCTTGTATTTCTTTCCTGTAAGCATTGTTACTATATGGTATTTTATATTATTATAGCATATCAAGGACCTTGTGGTTCTGATGAACCTGGAATTTGAGTTCCCCTTCATCAAAAACGGTGATAATTCCAGGAGAATCTTGATCACACGGATAGGCCATTGAGTCATTCAAGGTCTGGGACGATGGCTCCACTTTCTGGGTTGATGCGCCGACAAACGGGCTTCGGCTTAGTGTCAGCTCAGAGATCTGGATTCTTGACCAAATCTAGATGGCTTAGCAATATTATCCTTGATTATTTTATATTTTTAGTTTGTTTTAAGTTTTCCTTTTTAGCCCAGCATGCATCATGTAGGACTTTGAGCTTCATGCTGAAAATCTTCATATTATGGTAATAATGAAGGTCACTCGCTCTTGATTGAGTTGACATGGGATATTCCATTCCAAATCAAGTACTTTATTCTCTTTGAAGCCGCTCAGGTTATTTCCTTGAAACTGTTCCTTTGCTGGGTCTTTATCTCAATTCTCTTTATTTTTCTGCAAATCCACCTTGGTTGTAGCACGTCCACATTGGCTGGTAACCGCTCTCCAATGGTGTCTCCCTGTCGTGCCCACGTGCACATTTTATTTACTTAGTTTAGTCTCCTTTATCCAGCAAATCGATGCTTCCTTGGAATCACCTAGAGTTGTTTCACTTTGAATCTTGGAAAGATTTTCCAATGCTTAGTGTCTGAGGCGTGTCACATCACACCTTGGCATCTACTTATCAGTTCGCTCCACTTCATTACACTTTCACCTTCATTTCGTCTCACTCCCTTCCAAAGCAGACGCCAAGGCGGGGCAGCTGTAGACACGCCAAAATTGACGCTTTGTTGATTAAATCTCATGTCACTATGTTAACGCCCCAAGTGAACTTCAATATTTCTATAATATAAAGTTTTTCTATTTTTGTGTGTTTTTGTGATTTATTCTTGCATTTTTGGTGATTCACGACTTGAAGAAGGGCGTGTTTTAAATAGCGACCTAATCTGGGGCGTGTTCTTAAGAAAGGACGACCACAGATACGGGCGTCAATTCCTGGTATTTTACGAGTCCCACTACGATTGAAAATCAGTGATTAACGTCCTTCCTCAGGGCATGTTCTTAATCAACGCCTTTGCTTCAGGCGTCTTTTTTTAATTTTCAAATAAAGAAGGTTTTATTACCAAAATTGAATCCAGGAAGTGACGCCTGATCCTGGTCGTGTTTTGATTTAACGTCCTTGGGCAGGTCGTCAATTGTTGAATTGACGCCCTTCGGTAGGTCGTGTCTCACCTTTTTCGTGTCCTTCTTAAACTCGTCTTTCTTGAAGAGTTCCTGCCTTTCTTGGTCACCTTGCTCGATCTGGGAACTAGAGTCCTTGCCGTTAACAATCACTGCCTATTCTTATCTTCCCGAATCTGTGTCTATCTGTGATCGAAACCCTATAAAAGAGTTCCCTAGTCGATCTCGTGCGAGTTTTTACAGAGTACACAGTGAGGTAAGGTAAGGTTAGATAGACATACAGAGAAGTAGGAGAGAAGAGAGAGAGCTGTTGTTATTATCACAGAAGTTTTTGCGCAGAGAAGAGTCTCTCTTCATCCGTGTGATTTCTTCATCGTCTTTCTCTGTTTCCTGCTGCTCCGGTGGTTCTCCCTTTACTGTTTACAGGAACAGCAGGGGTTCTCTCCTTTGTTTGTGTTTGTCTTCATCGTATCATCACGTCCATTGTTTTCTTCTTTTGCATTAGTATTGCATCTCCTCTCTCTCCCTAATTCTCTAGGGGTTTTAAAACCAAACAAAAAAGGTGCGCATGCTATATTCTTATTTCACCATCATATTGTTTATTTGGATTGATACTACACTCACTCTCGGTTGATCCACTTTTCTTTTATTTGTTTGTTCTTTGTTTCAAGGTAATCAATAAGGAAAACCCCCTTCATCGGCCGACCGATAGAAGGTGGAGGAAGGAATTCACATCCATCACGCATCCTATTTTCACCAGGTATTCGCGATCATCTTTTCTTCTTATTGAGGTAACCCCTCTGGCGATCACTCTCCTTATTAGCACCATGTGCTCTTTTACCCCCTCTTTCATTATTCTTCTTCTTATTCTTCATATTTTTATTATTACTCTTATTCTCCTTTAAGAGTGGATTTTCCATGATCCACACGAGTCTTCCGCTGTCATAAAGGCTCGGGGCGTGACAGTTAAGTTGGTATCAGAGCCTAAGTCTCAGGACTTAGGAAGAAGAGTCATGTCATAGGATAAGTCCAAGGTTAAGGACCTCTACCTATGAACTAACGAAGAAATTTCCACACCCATGTGAGAATTGGGTAGAACCCGGGATAATATAGTTAATTAATTTCAAGATTGTTTTTTCCTTCCAATTCCACGAGAAATAACAAGTTGTTATTTTCTCTTAGGTACCATATTATTATCATGGCTCATTGTGTAAATTGGGATGGCATGCAACAAATGGTTGCTGGCCTCACTCAGGCGTTACAAACCATGGCGCAAGCTGGCGCAGGAGCAAGGACTGGTGGTTTACATCGCAACTTTCGGAGCTTAAACCCTCCGCGTTTCTATGGTTCTTCTAATCCTGACGAGGCAGAGAACTGGATAGACAAAATGAACCGTATCTTCGATGTTATCCAATGCACCGATCAGGAGAAGGTGCACCTTGCAACCTTTCAACTCAACAAAGATGCCCGTACATGGTGGAAGTCGGTTCCGGCACCTCCGGCCGATGCACCTCCGGCCGATGCACCTTATACATGGGATGGTTTTCTTACCCTATTCCGTGCCAAGTACTTTTCTGAGCACGTAAAGGAACGAAAGGCTATGGAGTTCACCGCTCTTCGGCAAGGAATGATGACGGTTGCCGAATATGAACAATAATTCTCAAGACTTGCACCTTACACACCGCATCTTATCAGCACCGATTTATTGAAGGCTAATCGGTCCATGGACGGGTTACGACCCGGTTTCATTCAGTAGCTCGGGACCCAAAACATCTGTACTTATGCGGAAATGGTTCAACGAGCGTATTTGTGTGAAAGGACATTGGAAAAGGTCAAAAAATTAAAAGGGAAAGGAGAGGAGTCTAGTCGACGCTCAGATCGGTGTTATAAGAAAGAAAAGTTCAGCATCACGGAGCCTTACAAGAGCCGTGATAGTAAGAAAAGGTCCAGGAATGGGAATGGTGGAAGTTCCCATAAGCAAAAGAAAGTCAAGGAGGAGAAGGAGCATGTTGCCACGGCTTGCATATTTTGTGAAAAATTTGGCCATTCGGCTGAGGAGTGTTGGAAGTGATAGGGTGCCAGGCCCGAATACATAGGGGGGTGAATGTATCCCTCTACCAATAATGCCCAAATTAAAACCTGGATGCTAGACACAGTCCCAGAATAAAACTAATTCAATTGAACTCATGAACAAACACATGGAGCGCGCCTAAGCAATCATCTAGCAGAAGCAAAGCAAAGCAATCAAACCACTGCACAGATAATTTTTTAGGTGGTTCGGTCCACAGACCTACGTCCACCCCTCACTCCCAACCGGAGTGAGGCTTCCACTAGCACAAGCTAGAAACCGCAGACTCAGTCTACAACAGGTGCCGCCAAACAGCTTGACCAGGGGAACAACCTCCCCTCTTCCTCCACACCGGAGGGACACCCCAAGTGACTCCCAGCCACATGGAACCAGAGACTAGGTCTCTCTTCCTCCATACCAGGAGGGAACCCACCAGTGACTCCCCGTCACCAGCAAACCAGAGGTCACAGACCTCTCTTCCTCTAGACCAGGAGAGAACCACTGATGACACACAGTCACCAGCAAACCGAAGATCAGATCTCCCTTCTCTTGAGTCCACAAGAGGAACCCGACCTCAATCCAGAGAGTCGGAAGAACAATGATCCGGGTTAAAAAGAAAAATAATAAACAAAAAGTACAGCAATCAGAAAGCTGGAAAATGAAATCGTAATGTGGCTCTCGCAGGAGCTGACTGGAGTGGATCTGATCCAACTTCCAGTAGGAACGATCTTCAGGTAAGCTACTCTTCCTCTTCTCTTCTCTCTCACTATCTTTCTTTTTCTCTTAATCCTCACGAGCTCTATCTCTCTCTCTTTTTCTTCTGATGCTTCTCTCACTCTGCCACTCTTCTTTTTCTTCTTCTTCTTCTGCTTCTTTGCTGCTCTCACCTTTTTCTATCACACTCTCCTCTTTTCGATCAGTCTTCTTCAGGAGAAGAACCTTCGCATTTATAGCAGCAACAACTAGGGCGTGTGCTGGGCTTGTGCCCTCTTTATCCTCAGGTCACGTGCCAGGTGCCAACCTCGGATCACGTGCCAGTCTTAATTCCCTCGCCCAATAGTCCTGTTAGATAATCAGTCGAAGACAATATCAGCTAAAGTCAGTAAGACCCTGTATAGGCTTCATTCATGCAAGCAAGGCAATGCATGAGAAAACAATGTTCAGACTTGCATAATGCATGCATTATAAAGGAGCAAACAGATGTATAGACTTTAAGTAAAGATGCATGAGCAATGTATAGACTTAGCATCTAACTAAGTATGCACAATGACAAGGGATGCTCAGGCAAGCAGTCAACGGATGTACAGACTTAGCAGATATGTGTGTGAAGCTCAACAATGTATAGACTTCAATGAGACGCTAGCTTAGACGGTGGATGTACAGACTTGCTATGTGTAATGCATGCAATGTATAGACTTTAGATAGACTTGCTAGCGTGGAATGTGCAGACTTCATGCAATGCAATGCAAACGAATGTATAGACTTTCACGATGTATGGACTTGCCAAAGGAATGATGAACGATGTATAGACTTGAGCTAAGCAAGGGCTGTACAGACTTGAGAGTGCACGATGTATAGACTTTGACAAAGCAGAACGATGTACAGACTTTGTGTTGTGAACACAGGCTGTACAGACGTTGAATGATGCATGCACAAGACACTGATGTATAGACTTAGTCTATGCAGCGCTGTATAGACTTCGTGTGTGTGCTACAGAATAATGTCTAGACGTTGAAAGCTTGAACACGAACATGCTGTTGTATAGACTTTCAGTTCTAGCCAAGGGATGTATAGACTTGAACGTGTATGCTAGATAGTGTATAGACTTGGACATGCTTGAAGCACACGATGCACCAACGTATAGACTTGATGAAATGCAAGGTAATGCAGACACTAGCTGTATAGACTTGGATATGTATGCAGGGCGAGGCAAGGCAAACTCTGTACAGACTTGAAACACAAAGAAGCACAGGGAGTGTACAGACTTAGTCTTGCGACAACGGGCTGTATAGGCCTTGTCGAGACGATGCATAAGACGCTGCCAGACTCTGTACATACTTGCTAAGACGATGCATGGGACGCTGCCAGACTGTACATACTTCGAGTGAGACGATGCATGTACAAGCCAACCGATGTACAGACTTGAAGAAATGCATGCTACAGTGCAATGTATAGACTTAGTGCAATGCAAAGGCTGTATAGACTTAGCGTGCGGATGTATAGACTTGTGTTATGCAAATGCCAAGACCATGTACAGACTTCAAGTGTCATGCAGCAGACGATGAACAGCCAAGCCTCATGAATGGATAGACTTCATATGAAGGAATGCACAATGTCTAGACTTGATATGAAGGAATGCACTGGCTGTACACACTTGAAGTAATGTATGCAGGAGACGATGTACAGACTTGGTCTTGCATGTTGTGCAGTGTACAGACTTTGAAGTCTTGCAAGCTGTGTGATGTATAGACTTGAAGTCTCGCATGCAATGCAGTGTGTAGACTTGGAGTTGCTGCATGCTGTGCAATGTGCAGACTTCCACAAGTAGAGAAATGCAACATATATATATATATATATATATATATATATATATATATATATATATATATATATGAATGTTTTATGCAGCAGATAGTTTGACTGAACATCAAATGCAATGCTTTATGAACTGATAAACTGATTGAGCAGTAAAATGACTGAACATATGAAAGACTGCATTATGCTCTGATAAGATGACTGAATAACAGCAAGGTGACTCACAGTGTTTAACTCACATCAAAACCAATCATCAAACCCACAAGGGCACAACAATCTCCCCCTTTTTGATGATGGCAACACTACACTGTGAGTCATTCTGATGACTCAAACTATTCTCCCCCTTTGACTTCATCAAAAAAAAATAGTTTGAGATGGAAGTTAAAGCATATTTAGGACTCAGCCAATTTCTCCCCATGAAGAGATATGAATGCAGAAATGCAGATGTACCAAGAAATGCAATACCTCCCCCTAAAAATATGAATATAGGATCACAATTGATATGAACATGATTCAATATGACAAGGAAGCTCCCCCTGAATAAATGGAGTCTTATGATATGGATGAGAGGGAGATAACAGTGGCATTCAAGGATAAGTTCAGGTCAATGAATCAAGGACAGTGAGCAGAAGAGTTTCAAATAATCAGATTTACAAATAAGCTCCAAACACAAGACGTTCAGCCAGATTTTCAAGGAGATACCAATCTCATAAATCAATAACAGAATTTTTCAAAGTCTTCCATTATAAGGGCTTATGAATGAACTTTATTGAACAGCATGGTTTAAACATGATGTATGCAAGGTTTGTCAATAAAATTTTGTATTTATATCTAAAATCACAGTTTAATAAAAGTAAACCAAGCCCTCATATTTATATCTTGATTAACCTCCCTTTCTCTTACACAATCAAATTTACTGACTTCTTTCGGAATTACATTGACTGGAATTGAGATCAAGCAATTATGAAGTCATGTGAATTTGTCTAGGGTTATAGCAATTTAGCTTTTGCATCAATATTCAAATATTGTAATTTGTTCAACAAATTTTCATTCTACATATTTCCAGAGCACTCTAGTTCAGTGCACACCTTGTAACTAGAGGATATACGTTGATCAAACGCCAATATCCCTAAGCACTTAGTGTGACTAACAGTCATGCTTTATCAACAGAGTTAACATTTACACTTCATGACATATATCATCTCATTTCTTTGATGAGTGAGATGTATTTCTCACTATGCATGCCATTGCTCTGCCATATTAACAATAATTCTTAAGCAGAGTTAACTATGGCACCTCATGACACAATCCTTTGGACATGATTTCTCAGTGACCAAAGTCATTGCTCTGACAATTATTTACCCTTCAGACATTTCAGAGAGCTCATTTGCTTCAAGACAATACAAATTTCATGTACTTAACCACATAAAGCCATGAATTCAATAGTGCAGATTCCAGAAGTTTTTACAAGACTCAGCATGAAACAGTTGGTTGAAGTTTATTAAAACATGATTCAGATATTTTTTAAGAGATTTAAAGTAAAACTTCAATGAAAACATTAAATTTAAACCAGCTGAGTTATTTCAGACATTCATAAAATCGTATAATAGAAGATTCCTAGTTCAAATGTTTTCAGATTTATGAACGAGAGATGTCCCATTGAAATCTTCATGAATGACTGATGGAAGAGGTCTTCAAGAATGAGTGTTTTTGAAGCTCATTGTTTTCAGATATGATCAAAGTTTGTCAATTAAAATCAATGAGGAAAATGTTATGCACATCAAGCAAGATATCAGGAGGTCAGGCATGCTTCAGGATTTTCAAGATTAACATGCAATGAATTTTGACAAATGTATGCATTTGACAATCTGTATGCAATGTATTGACTCCCCCTGACAATGTGCATTTAATCACTCTTTTTGGTATTTTTCAATGTAAGGAAATGCAATGCACTATATGTATGCAAGGACATGCAATGTTTGCCATGAAGACTGAACATATGACAATGTGACTCATGCTCATTCAGACTGCCCTACTAAGTAAAATGACCCATGGTACTAGACGTAGCACTTGGTCTAAAAGACCACCTCACACATAGTAAGAACCTCCTGACAGATTTCCCTGCCTTTTGGTGGCTTACCATTTATATACCATAGTGGTCATGAATGACAATGCAATATCGATAGTCCTACTAGTATCAGATTCTCAATGACTGTATATGCAAATCACATATATGCACTTCAGATGAGGAGAGTTTAGAGACTTCAATTTAGACAATGCAGATGAAGAATGAATATGCAAAAATAGATTTAACATGCTATGCAGTAAAACTAAAAATAGGAAGTGCAAGAAATTTACCTAAAAAGTTCAGGAAGGGGTTTTCATTCTTGAGTGTCTTGGATTAATCCCCTCTTTATTAATCAGCTTCCAAGGCACACCTGCAAGTTAGCAAACTATTTTGCACAAATAGGCACCCAAGAAGTCTTGGGTCCTGACATGACAGTATCACTCCTAGCAGGTTTTCTCAGCACATTTTTAACTTGATGATCATCAAATTTCATCAGAGGATAACCATCCATCAAATGTCCAGATTTGCCATAATGATGGCAAGAAGCAGCAGATTTCTAATTTGATTTATGCACATTCTTATTAGCATGAATTCTATGTGCATATGCATGAAAATTTTTGTTAACAGAATTAAAATTCTGTTTACCAAAACTAGTCTTGCTTTGGTATCCTGCCAGCCAACTGGTTGCAGCCCTGTGACCTGGCTTTCCACAGTTATAGCATGAAAGTTTTGCAAATTGTTTTACAGGGAATTTGACAGCATGGGAGTTAACAGAATTCTTCTGAATATGCCAACAGTCCTTGACTGTATGGCCATTTTTCCCACACTCAAAACATGTAGAAATCTTTCTTCTAAATGCAAATTTATTCCCACCAAAATCATTTCTATTTGCAGAGAATTTAGCATGTTTAAAATTCTCATTCCTACCCTGAATATGCCAACAGTTTTTGACTGTATGGCCATGCTTTCTACAGTGAGAGCATTTGAGAGAATTTCTTCTGAAGGAACCTAACCAGCATTCAGAGGCCTTGTGACCAGTTTTGTTGCAGTTAAAGTAAATGATGTGCTGGTTCTTTGAAACAGATTTGTTCTTATTAAAAACATGCTGGCTTGGAGGGAATTTAGCATGATATAAATGAGATGTTTTCTTACCACTTGCAAACCAGCAGTGAGCAATTGTGTGTCCTAATTTGCCACAATGAAAACATTCAATTTTCTTTTTCTGAGATGAAGAATTTTTCTCATGAAAGTTCCTAGCATTCATTATGCTGGCACTCATATCATCTTTTTTCCATCAACCTGCAGTCATGCATCCGATGACTAGGTTTATGACAATAGTGGCATGACATTTTCTTTTTGTGTGCATGTGTGTGTGTGTTTAGGTTATGTGTCACATGCACAGCATCAACATGAGTGTTTCTTTGCTTGCACTTCACATGATCATTCCTTTTCACTTTTTCAGCTTGTTTCTGAAAGTCAGTTTGTTTCTGCATTTTCTGAACAGTGGGCTGTTTATCTTTTGAGGTGGTGGCTACAATTGATGAAGTGACGAACGATGTCATTAGCTTGTCTTTAAGAGCCTTTTTATTGACATTGTTGTAACCTAACCCTTCCTTCCTGACATTGATTTTTACACCTAGTAGCTTGTCTAGGTTTTCTTGCCCACTCACAAACTTAGACAAAGAGTTCCTCAAGTCTTGGATTTCGTTTTCAAGAGAGGAAATGTGTAACTCATAACTTGCAGTCTCTTGTTCACTGTAATTGACAGCTTCATTCAAAACCTTGTTGGCTATTTTATATTCTTCGATCTCCTTTCTCAGATCTTCTACCTTTTCAGTTTCATTTGTAGAGATCATTTTCCCTTTCTCCAATGTAAGAAGTCTTTTAGACATGGCACTGTTTAACAATTTTAATTTTTTAACTTCTTCTTTAAGCTTATCATTTTGAACCAATTCATTTATTAGAAGCTGATCTTCTGAATTGACTTCTTGCTTTCTTCTATTTTCAAATTCCTTCATTTCTCTTTGCTGTTTTTCATCCTTTTTCTGTAACTCCATGTTTACAGATTTTATGGCTTCAAATTTCTCAATCAGCAAATCATTCTCTCGTTTAAGTTTCTCTAATTTTTCTTCATTTTCTTTGGAGAATTTTCTGAGGGAATCTTTTTCAGACTTCAGCTTGTCTAAATCTGAGTTCACACTTTCAAAATTTTTCATCAATTCTTTACTCTGAACAGAATCATGACAAGTTAGGCTAAGCTTCTTCTCAAGTTCAGAGATTTCTTTTACATGATCTTGATTCTCAATTTTCAGCAATGAAATTTGTTTCTTCAACATCTGAATATCAGACATACAAGCATCATGAACATTTTTCAGTTGAGCACAATTTTTACATGGAGAATTCAAACTGTCTGATCTACTATTCTTCTTCAAATGTTTGTATTGTTTTCTTAACTGATCATAAGATTCTTGCAATTCATCATAAGCAGCAATCCAATCATCTAATGAAAAGTTCTCGAAGGGATTTACCTCTTCATCATCATCTTCTTCATTTTGGCTGCCACTTTGATTGCTTCTGTTAGCAATCATGCAGCTGTCCTCACTTCTCTTCTGAGCTCGCTTCAGCATATCTAGAATGTCTTTAGCAGAGCTGCAATCATGAAAGCAGGAATGTAAAGCCTCATCAGTAGCTGCCTTCATTAGATTCATAGCTATCTGATTCTCTTCATACATTGATCTGTGACTGTCAGTCCATTTGGACTTTTCTTTGGTAATTTATGAGGACCGTGTGAAATTAACTTCCACATATCAGGATTAACTGATATAGCATAATTTTTCAGACTGACAAACCATACATTAAAATTGGATCCGTTGAAAACAGGTGGATCACCCATGGAAACAGATCAGATTTAATGCAACAGGAATATTGATGCACCAAAAGCAAAATAGCACCTAAGACTGCAGGATCAGATCTGCAGGTCGCTGGACCTTCTATGCAAACACCCGCTATGATACCAATTGATAGGGTGCTAGGCCCGGATACAGAGGGGGGTGAATGTATCCCTCTACCAATAATGCCCAAATTAAAACTTGGATGCTAGACACAGTCCCAGAATAAAACTAATTCAATTGAACTCATGAACAAACACATGGAGTGCGCCTAAGCAATCATCTAGCAGAAGCAAAGCAAAGCAATCAAACCACTGCATAGATAATTTTTTAGGTGGTTCGGTCCATAGACCTACGTCCACCGCTCACTCCCAACCGGAGTGAGGCTTCCACTAGCACAAGCTAGAAATCGCAGACTCAGTCTGCAACAGGTACTGCCAAACAGCTTGACCAGGGGAACAATCTCCCCTCTTCCTCCAGATCGGAGGGACACCCCAAGTGACTCCCAGCCACTTGGAACCAGAGACTAGGTCTCTCTTCCTCCAGACCAGGAGGGAACCCACCAGTGACTCCTCGTCACTAGCAAACCAGAGGTCACAGACCTCTCTTCCTCCAGACCAGGAGAGAACCACTTATGACACATAGTCACCAGCAAATCGGAGATCAGATCTCCCTTCTCCTGAGTCCACAGGAGGAACCTGACCTCAATCCAGAGAGTCGGAAGAACAGTGATCACAGTTAAGAAGAAAAACAATAAACAAAAAGTACAGCAATCAGAAAGCTGGAAAATGAAATCGTAATGTGGCTCTCACAGGAGCTGACTGGAGTGGATCTTATCCAACTTCCAGTAGGAACGATCTTCAGGTAAGCTCCTCTTCCTCTTCTCTTCTCCCTCACTATCTTTCTTTTTCTCTTAATCCTCACGAGCTCTATCTCTCTCTCTTTTTCTTCTGATGCTTCTCTCACTCTGCCACTCTTCTTTTTCTTCTTCTTCTTCTTCTGCTTCTCTGCTGCTCTCACCTTCTTCTATCACACTCTCCTCTTTTCGATCAGTCTTCTTCAGGAGAAGAAGCTTCGCATTTATATCAGCAACAACTAGGGCGTGTGCTGGGCTTGTGCCCTCTTTGTCCTCGGGTATCGTGCCAGGTGCCAACCTCAGATCACGTGCCAGTCTTCATTCCCTCGTCCAACAGTCCTATTAGATAATCAATCGAAGACAATATCAGCTAAAGTCAGTAAGACCCTGTACAGGCTTCATTCATGCAAGCAAGGCAATGCATGAGAAAATAATGTTCAGACTTGCTATAATGCATGCATGATAAAGGAGCAAATGGATGTATAGACTTTAAGTAAAGATGTATGAGCAATGTATAGACTTAGCATCTAACTAAGTATGCACAACAACAAGGGATGCTCAGGCAAGCAGTCAAGTGATGTACAGACTTAGCAGATATATGTGTGAAGCTCAACAATGTATAGACTTCAATGCGACGCTGGCTTAGACGGTTGATGTACAGACTTGCTATGTGTAATGCATGCAATGTATAGACTTTAGACAGACTTGCTAGCGTGGAATGTGCAGACTTCATGCAATGCAATGCAAACGAATGTATTGACTTTCACGATGTATGGACTTGCCAAAGAAATGATGAACGATGTACAGACTTGAGCTAAGCAAGGGCTGTACAGACTTGAGAGTGCACGATGTATAGACTTTGGCAAAGCAGAACGATGTATAGACTTTGTGTTGTGAACACAGGCTATAAAGACTTTGAATGATGCATACACAAGACACTGATGTATAGACTTAGTCTATGCAGTGCTGTATAGACTTCGTGTGTGTGCTACAGAATAATGTCTAGACTTTGAAAGGTTGAACACTAACAGGATGTTGTATAGACTTGTACAGTTCTAGCCAAGGGATGTATAGACTTGAACGTGTATGCTAGACAGTGTATAGACTTGGACATGCTTGAAGCACACGATGCAGCAACGTATAGACTTGATGAAATGCAAGGCAACGCAAACACTAGCTATATAGACTTGGATATGTATGTAGGGCGAGGTAAGGCAAACTCTATACAGACTTGAAACACAAAGAAGCACTGGGAGTGTACAGACTTAGTCTTGCGACAACGGGCTATACAGACTTGGTCGAGACAATGCATAAGACGCTGTCAGACTCTGTATAGACTTGCTAAGATGATGCATGAGACGCTGTCAGACTATACAGACTTCGAGTGAGACGATGCATGTACAAGCCAACCGATGTACAGACTTGAAGAAATGCATGCTACAGTGCAATGTATAGACTTAGTGCAATGCAAAGGCTGTATAGAATTAGCATGCGGATGTATAGACTTGTGTTATGCAAATGCCAAGACCATGTACAGACTTCAAGTGTCATGCAGCAGACGATGAATAGCCAAGCCTCATGAATGTATAGACTTCATATGAAGGAATGCACAATGTCTAGACTTGATATGAAGGAATGCATTGGCTGTACACACCTGAAGTAATGTATGCAGGAGACGATGTACAGACTTGGTCTTGCATGCTGTGCAGTGTACAGACTTTGAAGTCTTGCAAGCTGTGCGATGTATAGACTTGAAGTCTCGCATGCAATGCAGTGTGTAGACTTGGAGTTGCTGCATGCTGTGCAATGTGCAGACTTCCACAAGCAGACTTCCACAAGTAGAGAAATGCAACAGATATATATGTATATGAATGCTTTATGCAGCAGATAGTTTGACTGAACATCAAATGCAATGCTTTATGATCTGATAAACTGACTGAACAGCAGAATGACTGAACATATGAAAGACTGCATTATGCTCTGATAAGATGACTGAATAACAGCAAGGTGACTCACAGTGTTTAACTCACATCAAAAGTAATCATCAAAACCACAGGGGCACAACAGGAAGCGCCTTGGCGCTTGTTTACGTTATGGAAGCAGGGAGCATCGCATGCCAGATTGCCCCCTTATGAAAGACCAATCGTCTGGTGGAGGACATAGGAGGCAGGCTCGCCTCAATGCCATTCTAGAAGAAGAGGAAGCGCCCAAGGATGGTGGGCTTATGGAAGGTACTCTTCAAATTTATTCTCGTCCTTCATTTATGCTATTTGACACTAGTGCCTCTCATTCTTTCATCTCCACTAGTTTTGCAAAAACATTATCAATTGCATCAGTCCCTTTACCTTCAGATCTCGCTATTTCCACACCCTTAGGTTCTGGAACAAAGCTTACCGATGATTATCCAGATAGTGAAGTGATAGTAGAAGGTCACAATCTCCCCGCAAACTTAGTATGCCTTCACATGAAAGGTTATGATGTCATTTTAGGGGTAGATTGGCTTATAGATCATGATGCTTATATCAATTGCCGAAATCGGATTATATCCTTTCGAAAGCCCGGTCTTCCAAGATTCTCTTTTCTTGGCATCAAGTACAAGAAGCATCCTACTATTATATCTTCTCTTCACGCTTGCAAACTTATCTCGCAAGGATGTGAAGCTTTTCTTGCTTCTGTCATTGTTACCGAATCCAAGGAGATTATCTTAGCGGACATTCCTATTGTAAATGAGTTACCCGATGTGTTCCCGTCTGAATTACCCAGTTTACCGCCCGAGAGGAAAGTGAACTTCACTATTGAACTCATCCCAGGAGCATCACCTATTTCTATAGCCCCTTACAGGATGTCCCCCATAGAACTCAAGGAATAAAAAAGGCAGTTGTAGAAATTACTAGACAAAGGCTTCACCAGACCTAGCACATCCCCTTGGGGTGCGCCGGTTCTATTTGTCAAGAAAAAGGATGGTTCTCTCATGCTATACATCGATTACCGGTGACTGAATCAACTCACAATTAAAAATAAGTATCCGTTGCCGCGTATTGATGAGCTCTTCGATCAGCTTTTCGGAGCAGAATATTTTTCTAAGATTGGCCTCTGATCAGGTTATCATCAGCTTAGAATTAAAGAAGAGGATATTTATAAATCGACTTTTCGAAGTCGTTATGGCCACTATGAATTCGTAGTAATGCCATTCGGATTAACTAATGCCCCGGCAGCATTCATGCAACTTATGAACAGTGTCTTCCAGCCATATCTAGATCAATTTATCGTCGTCTTCATTAATGCTATCTTGATATACTCCAAGACAAAGGAGGAACATGAAGAACATTTGAAAATAGCTTTGCAAACACTTAAAGAATATAAACTCTATGCCAAGCTAAATAAATGTGAATTTTGGCTCAAAAAAGTTTCATTCCTAGGCCATATTATCTCAAAAGAAGGTATTGCAGTGGATCCTTCTAAGGTAGAAGCTGTTAGAAATTGGAGCCGGCCAACGACTGTATCAGAAGTAAGAAGCTTTCTGGATCTAGCTAGTTATTATAGAAGATTCATTAAGGACTTCTCAAAGATAGCAGTTCCTTTAACTAGACTCACGAGAAAAGAAAATCTTTTTGTCCGGTCAGAGGAATGTGAGAAGAGTTTCCAAACTCTTAAGAACCATCTTACCACAGCTCCTATTCTATCACTACCGATGGAAGGTGGTGGATTCGAAGTATATACGGATGCATCAAGTATTGGCTTAGGGTGTGTCCTTATGCAAAATGGAAAAGTAATATGTTATTCTTCAAGATAATTGAAACGTCACGAGGAAAATTATCCTGTACATGATTTGGAATTAACAGCTGTCATTTTCGTCTTGAAAATTTGGCGTCATTATCTCTATGGAGAAAAGGTTACGGTCTACTCGTACCACAAAAGCTTGAAATACTTATTTTCTCAAAAAGAGCTAAATATGAGGCAGAGAAGATGGTTGGAATATCTCAAGGATTTTTATTTTTCTATTCAATATCATCCTGGCAAGGCTAATGTTGTTGCAGATGCACTCAGTAGAAAACCAATGGGTATGCTATCAAGTCTTATGATTAGTATGACTAATCTTATTTCTCAATTTGCTCAGTTGAACTTAGATATTGATAGGAAGGAAGAAGATTGCTTCATGGCTAATATCCGAGCTCAACCTACCTTAATAGAGGATCTAGTCAAGTTGCTAAATGAGGATCCTATATTTCTAGAAATTAAGGCTAATATTGAACAACGGCTGGATTTCTCTATTACGGAGGATGGAAGATTGCTATTCAAGGGCCGAGTGTGTGTACCGGATCATGATGATACGAAGAAATTGATCCTAGAAGAAGCACATAATTCCATGTACACCATTCATCCAGGTGGTACAAAAATGTATCAAGATCTTAAAAGAAATTTCTGGTGGCCCAACATGAAGAGAGAAATAGCAGATTTCGTGTCTCCCTGTCTCACTTATCAACAAGTAAAGATAGAGCATTCTAGACCCGCAGGTAAACATCATCCCTTGAATATTCCCGAATGGAAGTGGGAAAGTATAGGGATGGATTTCATTATGGGGTTACCTAAGACAAGAGGTGGACACGATGGTATATGGGTAATCATAGAACGATTGACTAAATCTGTATATTTCATACCAATCAAAAGTCGATGGTCTGTGGATATCCTGGCAGCATTATACATAAGGAAAATTGTTAAATTACATGGTGTCCCAGTCACTTTTATATCTGATAGAGATCCTCGATTCATATCATAATTTTGGAAGGGTCTACAACAGTCACTAGGGACTAGATTGAATTTCAGCACAGTCTTTCATCCACAAACTAATGGTCAGACAGAAAGAACAAATCAGGTGGTAGAAGACATGCTCAGGGCTTGTGTTATTGATTTTGGAGGTAGTTGGCATGATCACTTACCTCTGGTAGAATTTTCTTATAACAACAGTTACCAGGCCAGCATATAAATGGCACCTTTTGAAGCCCTATATGGAAGAAGTTGTCGATCACCAATATGTTGGAGTGAAATAGGGGAAAGATAATTCCTAGGCCCCGATATTATCATAGATTCTACAGAGAAAATCAAGCTCATTCAAGAGAGAATGAAGATGACCTAAGATAGGTAAAAATCTTATGCGGATAATCGAAGGCGCAACTTGGAATTTTAAGTAGGAGATCATGTGTATCTCAAGGTTTCTCCAAGTCGTGGTATTCTGAGATTTGGAATTAAGGGTAAACTAACTCCAAGATTCATTGGCCCGTTTGAAATTCTCGAAAGGGTCGGTGAAGTGGCTTATAAACTAGCTTTACCTCCACAATTAGCAGGAGTTCATGACGTATTTCACATCTCTATGCTGAAGAAGTATGTATATGATCCTGACCATATTATCACTTATGACAATCTGGAGACTCAGAAGGATATGACGTACGAGCAAACACCAATAAAGATTCTGGAACAGGAAGTGCATCAACTAAGAAATAAAGTTATTCCTATGGTCAAGATTCAATGGAAGAAAACATAGACATATGAAGCAACATGGGAAACCGAAGCAGCCATGCGGAAAAGATTTCTAGAATTATTCAACTGTAAGTACACTCTCCATAATCCATATATTAAATCTGGGGACTAAATTCTCTTAAGTGGGGGAGGGTGTAAGACCCCAGAACTTTTATAAATTATTTTTGGAATATTTAATTATTTTTTAGAAATTAAAAAGGCTTAAATAAATTAATAAATAGAATATTAAATCAATAAGTCATTATAAGGCCCAATTAGGTTAAATAATTAACCTAGCCTATTTAAAGATAATACAAAAGGTTAATGGACCAAGCCCATTAAGTTTGGCCCATATTCTAGAAGGTTAATTAACTTACTCACGTATTTTAAAGATAAATACTATTTTTTTATAGATAATTATAGGGATAAACGAACAAGAGAGTTTTATTTAATTGAAACTCTGTATACGTTTGGTGTAACGGTCTATCGGGCGACCGCTACAAGTATGTAACGCACCTAGGCTGATACGTTACACTCTAACAGTTCCGTGAAAGAAAGAACGAGCAAAAAGATTAGAACTTTGAGATCTTATCTACAAAAGATCGACTTGGGAGAGCTTTTAACATTACTAAGGACTCTTAGGGATTAGGTTCTGGCAAATTACGGACTCTAGAATCGATCTAATCTTCAAAACCCTATAAATAGGACCTAGTTCTGAACTGTGCGACCCTTACTTTTGGCTCGTAAAGAATCAAGGTAAAGAGATATAATTTCGGATAAGTTCTTTAGAAGATTTTGTTTAGTATACTTTAGACTAATAGTTCTCCAAATTTCGTTCTAGGAGATCAAGCAACCAAGGAGATTGAAGCTTCCAAAGTTGCTGGTTCAACCATAGTAACCCAGGAATCAGAGCTAAAGGCCACTGAAGATCAGGGAATTAGGACGTCTAAACAAGGTAATTAGAGTTCAATTATTTAGAACCTTTTGTTCACCTTAGTTTCATCTTTTTACCCTCAAAATTTCACGTCCTTAGGTCAAGAGGCTGAGGAGCTAGGGCAACGTGAAGTTGCTGAAAAGTCACAAAAAGAGAAGAACTAGGGCGGTCCTTAAAAGCTCAAATTAGAAGTGTAAGGCCTAGTTAAGCGGTAGGTTATCTCATGATTGGCAAAAACACCTTGTTAGGGATAAAAGCCCTCTGATTGTGTTTGATTTCATGCATTATAGACTATAAATTTTATGTTTTAGTGGGTTCATTCATACATACATATCATTAGCCCTAATCAAAGATCAAAGATGTTATCTTATTAGTTGACTGCAACCTATGCATCTAGATGACCTTTTACTTCGTTTTGTCATGATTGGGGTAGTTAAATCTTTTTAAAACATAACATGGTTTCAAATCATAGTCTTTCTATTTTATTGTACTGTTAGCAGGGACTCTAACGCATCATACTAGGACCGTCAGACGACTGTAACGGTCTCACGATAAGCCGTCACAACCCCTGTTGTATTTAAAGTTTCTCAGTTGTCTCTGATGCACCATAACAGGAGCGTTATAATACTGTAACGGTCTTACGATAAACCGTCACATACCTATGACGCGCCCATACTAGACCGTCAGAGTGCGGTTTACTATCAAATCGAGATAGGACTGAGGACAGCCAAACTTACTTATAAATAAGCCTAGTTATCTAAGTTTTAACCTTATTTTCATGACTTTGAGTTTCTTAATTGATTCATGATAGGAAATTGTATAATTAAAGCATTCTGAGTTATTTTAAGTTATTCTAATTTTATTGGCTAAACTCTATAGTTTTATAGTCTAAATCATGATTTTCTAAAGTTAAATTGACGGGATATTATCTTGGTTTCACATTGTTACGCATTCTTTTCTATCTATAGAGTCATTTCTTTAAGTACATGGCATATATTCATGTATATGTCCATTAGTTCACACTTTGCACTATAGGAACACTATTCTTGGACATGAGGACCTCTCTATTGGATATCTTTCCAATGGACTAGGAAATCTTGTTTCAAGGCCTCCGTAATTTTCCGCAAGCCTGGGATTCCCACTAGGATGTCGAGCTGGTTATACCATTGATACCAAAGTGATTAGAATACACTATTGAGGTTTCTGGTTATCAGTAGTGTAACGGACCTATATTAGACCGTCAGGCACATGCAACGGCCCAATATACAACCGTCACATTTAACTGAGTCCAATTACTGTTTCTGGATTTAGTCGTTCTAACGTATCAATTCTAGACCGTCACATCATGTAACGGCCCAATACACGACCGTCACATTGCTTGAGTATTTTAACCCAAGGTTTGACCAAGGGTTGATATTCCAAAGCTTTCTAGATAGACACTTGATGATCTAGAACTTATCATATTGATCAAGAAACCAATATAATGAATGAAAGATAAAGAATGTATCGTTATGCTACCGATTTATTTCCATAAGTATAACATAGTATAAGTCATTCTTGATTTCTCATGATTCTTATTGAAGCATTCATTCATTGAATTGTTATCAAGAGCTTGTTGGAATTGTACATTCTTGGCCATACTTTATTACATGCGCGGAAAAAGCTTGATTTATACTTGAAGATGCGATCGAGCACTGATTATGTTCAAGGGTTCTATGCTAGTCCCCGTGGCTGATTGTCGGGAATATACTATTATAAACCATGGGGTATGATGCTACTGGCGTCGCATTGCACTCGGAGTACTTTCTTTATAAATAAATGAAAATCCACAAACACAATACAGCATGATTGATACTTGACTTTCTTGATATTCCATAGAAATTCACGAAGTACTTGCTCATAAGTAAAAGATACTGGAGTGATGATTATGTGGCTTGCTAGTACATTCTCGTTACATTCTTGTTCATGAAAGGCCATATCATGTTCTTATAACATTTTTCATAGTTCATACTTGTTCTCATTCTATCTTCATGATCATCATGTTACTTTGATTTAATCACATGATTGATCGCATTCGCATGATTTTACATTATTTCTCTAGATCTAAAATGTTAATTACTTTAATGATGCCCTCATGTTGATACGAAGATACCTACTGGGCAAGTGTGCTCATTACCTATTTCCATTCTTTTCCGGAAATGGAAGTGATTCGAATTCGGATTCGGGTTATACAAGTAGCGGGTCCGAGAGCGAATGAAAGTATTGTCAAAGATGAGAGTGAAGACTTAAGAAAGTCAATAATGTTTAGATTGAGTCTATGTAATTTTTCTATTTCTTGAGTTTGATAGATTGGAATAAGTTGAATTAGTGGTTGTATTTGAATACTTAAATATTATGAAATAAAGTTGGAATTTGAGTAAATATTATGCAATTGCATTTATGTGTGTGATTATCTTGCGCTCTGATCATTCTTGCTTGCAAGAGGCTTACCATGTCGGCTGTTCACGCTTCTCGAGCGAGACTTCCGCTGTCATAAAGGCTCGGGGCGTGACACTCTTACTCACACAAGAAGGACCGTAGATGGTGGATAGTTGAAGAGAATAGTTGCTAAAGGCTTACTACCGATGAAACCCACCTTCTTATATGGATTTTAAGCCTCCCAAGAGTTTGCCCACATTCCACAAGGCTCAATCTCGCCCCCAAGGTTGCTGGTTGGAGAGAGTTAAGGCCATGCACTGCTTCAGGATTTGAACAGTTGGAACTCTTCGTCCATCGGTCATAAACGTGGGTGGACGCACTCTTCTGACAGGATATGTCATATTCTAGGTGACTAGGATGATCTAAAGGGGGGGTGAATAGATCAACCTCAATTTTCGTCCTATAGTTACCAAATGAAATGCAGAATGGAGATCGGTTGTGACGAACGCTATACAAATGATTTAGATAAGGATTTAACAGATAAACGATAAGAGACCAAACAATCACACACAATGCAAGGAGAATTTTAGGTGGTTCGATCTCAACCTTGAGATCTACGTCTACCCCTTACTCAATCGAGTAAGGATTCTGCTGAAACCATAGCTTAGACCCGCTGATCCACAGCTTTGGGGAAGAGTCCCTACAAACTGTTGAGCCATCACAGCTTGCTATCCGAGGAACCAATCCTCGTCCGCTGAGCAATCACAGCTTCCTGTCCGAGGAACCAGTCCTCGCTCATTGAGCAATCATAGCTTGCTGAATGTAGCAGAGATAAAACATGGAACAAAAACACAAAGAAACCAAAAAATGAAAACACAAAAGCAATTATGCTCTTTAAAGAGCACAATGGCTTGGATCTGATCCAGAGGCCACACACGAATAGGTCTTCAGTAGATATCTGGCTGCACACAGTTTTTTCTCTCATGAAACCTCTCTTTCTCTTCTTATTCTTCTTCTTGAGAACTCCCCTCTCTCAGACCTGGTCTCTCTCTTTTATTCTGCTCACGAACTCTCTTTTTCTTCTTCTTCTTCTTCTTACGAACTACCCTATCTCAAACCTGATCACTTTCTTTTCTTCTACTCATGAACTCTATTTTTCACTTCAGCTCTCTCTTCTTCTTTTCTCTACGGCAGCCTCACTCTCTTTCTTTCTTCTACAACTTTCTCTCTTGTGCTCGCTCTTCTCCTCTGCCTTCTTCTCTATTTTTTTCTCTATTAATTCTCTCTTATTTTTTTAAATGTCTCATACAAGTGATGCCTTTTATCTCGATCGAGCCTGATCCTTGTGGTCCCCACAAGATTCCATCCGTCGTGTGGAGGGAACAATCCCGCCAAAGAAAAGGCTTCTGGAATGTGCTACTTGAGCGATCACGTGTCTGATAAAAAGGTGAAGGCATTCTAAGAAGCTGCCATGTGGAATATTCTTCTGATGGACCATTCGCCTTGGATCACGTGCCAAGAGGAATTTATCTCGAACCACGTGAGCAACTTAAGTCCTCACTCAACCAGCTGCTTTAAACACTCAATCCATAGAAGAAGGGTTGTTCCATACTCAGAAGTCTTCTTCTAATTGAAGTTGACTTAGCTTATTCATTTCTTGAATTCTACACTCTGGAAGTTCGAACAAGTTGCAGAATCATTTTGGATGCTCTCATCTTGAAATTCCTGCCAAAACAAATATAGAAATTCATCAGCAACCTTATCATCATATAGCTTATGAGATATTATAATAAGTGCTTAAAGACTGCAAACTCATGTGAGTTTATAAAGACACACAAAACATTTGAATGAAAAAAACATAAAGTTATAAGAATTTGTCGAAGCATCAGCTAGGTGCATCGACCTGCGTAACCAATATGTTCAACTAATGCATCAAGAGAATAACAACTGCATCGACCTGTCTAGCCGGAGCTAATACAACAGCATTGACCTGTCAAAGCAAAAGTTAGTTCTTTTGGTACTGTTGCATCGACGTACCATCAGTGTGCATCGACCTATCTATGCAGTGATCTATTCTGTTGCATCGACGTACCGTCGTAGTGCATCGACTTGGTCAGCAATATACCATAATGGCATGTAGAAGCATCTAGGCAAGACATTGCTGCTTCGGCCTCTTTATGAAAAATGCACTAGATGCATCGACCTGATGAATTCTCAACAATGTGGATGCGTCAACTTGATTACCATGAATAGTTTGATGCATCGACCCATGAAGGACTTGATGCTTATGGATGCATCAACCTGATGACTTCAACGTGTATAAATGCATCGACCTGATTAACAAAAAATACATTGATGCATCGACCTGTCTGAGTATGAATGCAGATTTAACAGACTTATTCAGACATGAAGATGACATGTCAACCCACAATTTTTGCCCATCATCAAAACAAAATACCAGAACCAGTTTTTGCCCATCAGATGAAAGCAAGATGACTTCCAGATCTAACTTTGGGACGTGGTTTCATCGAGTTTCATCAACCCTAGCACGAGTTATGATTTTTCCAAGAGATTAACGTTCATTCTCCCGTGCTCCAGTCGCGACCCTTCGGTAGCCCGAGGTAATTCGGGTATAACTCTAGTAGCCAGACAGAATTTGGCCTTGATCTCAACATAGAAGATGTAGCTAACACCCCATTCGATATTATGGCCTTAGATTGAGGTCATTTAAATAACTACAAACGAAGTTATGAATTTATAATTATTTACGTGTGAATTTTCCCCAACAGTCACGCGACCTTTCAGTAGCCCAAGATAATTTGGGTATAACTCTAGTATCTAGGTAGAATTTGGCATTGAACTCAACATAAAAGATGTATCTAACATCTCATGCAAGATTATGGCATTGGTTTCAGGTCATTTATTTGTCTAGATGCGAAGTTATGAATTTTTAATTATTTACGCATGGATTCTCTCAATAGTCATACCTCTCCGTGATAGCTGGTGACAAGGGGCTCAGAACCTAGGGTTTTGGTGCGAACTGAGTTTCCATCTCAACGGAAGAGTTCGGGTTAAGGGCCCAAGCTTTCTAATGAACCTAGTTTCAACCCATTTGGACAACTATGGGCCAGGATATCCTTATTTCAACAGATGACAGTGTTTTCTATAACTGTTTTGACCTATTATCATAAACTCCATCTTATCCCCTATTAGGCCCATTTTTCGGAAGTTATAATCTTCATCCAAGTTGTTCCTTACCCAATGGCCGTCGTATGGGCTTTAGTTTCACCTAATTCCTACCTTCCTATGTTGAGTTATGAATTCCCCAAGGATCCTTCAATATTCTGTTTAGATTTTTATTTCATTGTGTTAATGGGTCTGAATTGTACTCAATTGGGCTAGTGCCCAAATTGGTGGTCCTAACACGGGTGGACGTCGATTTGGTGCTCGATGATTTCACCTCCAAGGTGACATTCTACATTTTCAATGCAAACAAATCATATAAAGTGCTATTGGGCAGACCCTGGCTCCATGAAAATTGGGTCATCCCATCAACTCTCCACCAATGCATCAAGTATGCCAAGGGCGGGGAACAACACACGGTCTTTGCAAACCTATTGCCATTCACTCCAGCAGAATGCAATCTCGCCGATGCCGCGCTCTACTTCAGAGGGATCAGTCTATACCCCGTGATCAAGAGCAAAAGCTATGGCTGGCTCTCAGAGGAAGATGATGATGATCTATTCTCCGTTGACGAGGAGAAGGCCAAGCTCCATCGGCTACATCTCAGCTCCAAGTCAAACCCAGATCGCCTCGAGATGCGTGAAATCAATTTCGAGGCTAATCTTATTAGCCGAGCTATCGAAAAGAGCATATGCTTGTCACCAGACTACATCTAGCTCCCATGTGCATCAAAAGAGCACAGGGTGGAGTCGCTAACGACATTTATCGTTACCTTCAAGCGACAACACAGAAACAAGAAAAAGGCCAATAGGGACAAGCCCATTGTCTTCTATAAGGGAGACATGGTCCCTCAAGCCCAACTAGACGACGACTTCGATTGGTCCAAACGAGCTGATGACACCCCTAAAGCCGTCCATGTGCTGGACGACCTGTCACCACACATTCAGAAGATGTGTCTGAAGTAACACATCCCTCAATGGAAAGGTTCCGCACAGCGAAGGTATTTTCGTCAGCTGTGGACCCCTTCTTAGAACCCCCATCCTTGCATAAGGATACCCGGGGACTTGGCTATCACTAAGATCCCGAATTCCACATCTACTACGCGGTCAATGTCGTAGGCTTGACACAGCTAGTCGACGACCAGGCTAAAGTTGTGGTAAAATTCGAAAGTTCTAGGGATGAGGAAGAGGAGATCCTGATCTTGATCCCCGTCAAAGCCAGCACTCCAGTCTAAGCAGTCGAGGAATCGTCCTCGTCTCCCTGTGAAAATATCAGGGCTGAAGAATCCCCTCCTGCCACCCAGCCTGTCGAAGGACTCAGCTCGACGGACTCTCCTAATGAGGGAAGTGTCCATGACGCTGGCCATAAAGAATTATCAGCTTTAGCAGGCAACCCCAGGGAAGGTTCAACGGCACCAGTCGATAACTGCTGACAAGGAGCTAGGGGCCCATATCAATCTTTAATGGATTCCAGCAACAACAACTCTCTAGTCCTATCGGCGTCAACCGGTGGCTTCAAAAATCAAGAAATACACAAAGCCGACACCGATGATGAGGATCTCATTAACTTCCAACCCGCGCCTCCCGAGCGGGAGGATGGTGGCCAGGCAACCGTCGACAAGCTCATGGAAATCAATTTAGGCAAAGATGAAGCCCCCCAGCCAGCGTTCGTCAGCGCTCTCCTCACCAAGGCAGAAAGGCAGTGATGGGTTAGTGGATGGGTGCAAGGAGGGATCCAGAGGGGGGGGGGAAAGGATCCTTCAACATGATTTGATCCAATTTTAAACTAAAGAGGCCTGAAATAAAATGTAGCTAACTAGAACTGAAATAACAACCTTTGGCAGTGGCCATAACAACTCTGAAATTCACAGAGCAGTGTCCAACAGATCACATAGATCAACACTCGAGCACTTATCACACAGTAGCAGAAAGCTCACAACTCATATGCTCTGAAATGACTCTCAGTTCTCATAGAACCAAACACAAATGCTTACCACACAAGAAGATACCCCAAGCGAAAGCAGGCAACAAATCGATGGTTCAATTTGAACCACAATCATCCATAAAATAGTGTGTGGGAAATAAATGAACATTAACCATAGCATGCACTCGAACGGACAGATCATATATCAACCACTATAGCTCATTCCTAATTAAGCAACAACCTGCGAAGGGGAGGTAGGAGATAGGGAATGAATGCATAGCACAAGCCACACTAGATGCAGGACTTTTAAGGTGGTTTGATCTGCCTTGCAGATCTACGTCCACCCTACACTCAAACCAGAGTGTGGCTTCACCTCGCAAGCTGTAAGAAGCAGACTCAGTCTACAACAAATGCCGACAAACAGCTTGAACCAGAGGGAGACAAATCCCTCAAATCCTAATGTATCACCCAGCCATATTAGACCCCACTACCTAAGTAGTGAACGGAGGAATACACCTCCCTTCCTCTTCGAGCACAGAGGGAAACCGTAAGTGACACCTAGTCACCCACAACCTAGAGAACAATTCTCTCTTCCTCTGAACCTTTAGAGGGAACCTAGAGAGGAACTCTCCCATCTTCTGATTGATCAGAAGGAACCCTTAGAGACCAAGTCTCCCTTCTTCTGATCGCTCAGAAGGAGCACCCGATCCTTAGATAAGGTATCGAAAAGGCTAGAACGAAAATAAAAAAAACAAAGCAACAAGAACAAAATAAACCAAAAAGAATGTAGCTCCTAAGGAGCGCAATAGTTGTGGATTTGATCCACGAACTGATAAGAACAACAAATCTTCAATGGTAGCTCTGGCTACTCTCAAATTCTCCTTCGTTGTAGATATCTACAATTGCTCTCACTTTTCTTCTCGAGGCCCACTCTCTTTTCTTCTTCACAACTACAGCTCTTTCTCTCACAGATCTGTCTCTAGCAGAGGCTCTCTCTATTGCTATCTCTTCTCTTCTTCGATGATCACTCCCCTTTTCTTTCTCTCACTGTGTTGTTTTTCTTTCACGCAAGGACGAGGCCTTTTATACAAAATAGTGCTCCAAAAATTCCAAGTGGATAAGAGAAGTAATTCAGCTAAAACCCCATTGGTCCATCTGGCAATATGAAATATTCTCCCTTTAAGAGTCTTCTGGAAATACCCCAGGTGTCTTAGTATCAAGTTCCAACCAATAGAGATAGAGATCACCTGATTCTGTAAGTTGATCACGTGAGTCGCTAGAATGCCTAATGCTCTGAATTGCTAGAAAGAAAGGTCGAGGCAGTCTCAATGGTTACATGTCCTGTAAGTGCTGATGCGTCGATGCATAGAAGGATAGCTTGATGCACCTTTTCCCAACCTGAGCTAACACAACTGTTGAGTCTTCATTGTCTCGACACAAAAAGGCTATGAGCCGTTGATGTAGTGTAGAAGGAGAAGAACCTTGTCTTGAATGCTTGAGATCTTTGGCAAAAGACTTTTAATGCTAGCTTCCTTCTTGGTGCCTCGATGCACCGTCAGATCTACCTCAACCACTTGACTATGAGTAGTTCTTGATGCGTCGATGCAGTGAAGATGCAGCCCTTAGCCAGAAGGCTCCGAATGCTGACTTTTTGTCTTGGTGCGTCGATGCATCAACCTTGATGCGTCGATGTAGAATTTTGGTCAGCTGATTTAGAATCGATGCGTCGATGTAGTGTCAATCTTATGCCGTTGTCCTGATAACAAATAGAGTGCTTGTTCTTCTCTCGTAATTTTGGTTGACCGAAATGGACAGTTCGGTCAACCAAAACTTATCTTAAGACCCGATCTTGTAATGCTGACTTCTGCTGAGGTGAGTTGCCTTTGACTGACATGGATGCTGACTTTGACCATCTGCCTTTAACTGTGTTGTCATGCTATAGTGCCTGGGTTGCCTCTTCTTCACACAGTTGTCTTCATAGCAACACATAGACTTCCTTGTAGCAGTCCTTCTAGCTATTTGTCACTGCTTCTTCTTCTGAGTTGCTTCGACCTGTTAGCTTTATGAGGTTGAAGCCACTTCACAAATTCAAGAGTAAAGCAATGCTCAATTAAAACCATTCATGGATTGGAATGCTCAGAACAATGCACCTGAACAATGCACTTAACATCAACCATATGACATGTGCACTGAACATCAAACATATGACATCCATATGACATCAAGCATGAAATCTATGCACTAACTCATGATGAAATCTATGCACTGACTCATGATGACTGACTCATGATGAGTCATAGTGTTTGACATCATCAAAACCACAAAGATATACAACAATCTCCCCCTTTTTGATGAGGGCAACACTATGAGTCATAACACTTTATGCAACACTATGAGTCATAAAACATCATGCTCATAAAACACATGCAGACTATTCTCCCCCTTTGACTTCATCAAAAAGTAAACGATAGTTTGATAAAACAATAGAGATAGTCTCAGTGAGAACATGTTTTGACATGAAATATGCAATGTGAATATGCCCCATCTATTCTCCTCCAAAAAAAATATCCCCCTTAATATATGAACACATCTCCCAGATGAAATTATCACCCCTTTGATAAAACAGATGGAATTGAATGTAGGTGTAAAATCTGGAGATGATTAAGGCAAGAAGGGAGTTGGAACAATAAAGAACTTCTGACTTACAGTTGATAAACAATCAGAATTAACATGAGTATGCAGTGAAACATTGGATATGTGATGAGCAAACAAAATATTTTCAGCAAAGGTAAGAATGGAATGCAGGACTTCCAATAGAATTTTTGAAAGAATGGATTAAACAAGATGGTTTTCAATAAGATACCAATTTCATAAATCTGATGGTAAAGAATTTTTAGACTCTTCCATTATAAGGACTTATGAAATAACCTTTATTGGATAGCAAGGTTTAAGTCTTATGTGTTCAAAGTTTGTCCATAGAATATTCTATATTCATATCTGATACCATCGAATTTTAATAAAAATGAACCAAACCTTCACATGTACATCTTGTTGAACCTCCCTTCATCTTACTCATTCAAATTTCAATGACTCCTATAGGAGTTACACAAATAAGTATTGAGGTTAAACAAACATGATTACATCTGATTTTATTCAGGGTTTCAATAATTTCTTTTGCAACCATTTTTAGATATTTTATTTGTTCAACAACAATTTTCGTATAAAATTTTTCAGGAGCAATTGAGTTTAGTACACACCTTGTAACTAGAGGATGTACGTTGTTTAGACGTCAGTATCCCTAAGCACTTGATATGACTAACTGTCATGCTTCAAAAAGAACAGAGTTAACATTGACACCTCATGACATACCTCTTCTCATTTCTTGACGAGTGAGACATATTTCTCAGTGTGCAAGCCATTGTTCTGTCAAGTTTTTCAATCATTTTTCAGAAGAGATAACTATGGCACTTCATGACACTACCCTCTAGACTTCATGGTCAAAGGACATTGTTTCTCAGTGACCAAAGTCATTGCCCATACAAAGTTTACCCTTAGGAACATTACAGAGCATTCAGATGTTTAAAAATAATAATTACTTCATGTATCTCAACCAATGAAAAACATGATCTTGAACTTTTGGAATTCAGTAACTATCTCAACCAATGAAAAACATGATCTTGAACTTTTGGAAGATTCCTTATTTAAATGTTTCTCAAATTTATGAGCAAGGTTCACATATTGAAGTCTTCCTTAATGCAGAGCAGCAGACAGAAGAACATTGTTATTTTCATAGTAACTAGCTCAAGGATGTGGCAGAAACAGTCAACTTTAGCAACAAACATGAAGGTGATTTTCAAGTGAAATCATTCAGATTGGCAGTCAACAAGAGAAATTTTTCAGGTGCATCCAAGATAAGTAGCAGGAGTAACAGAGATTTTCAATAGAAATTGTAGCAATGAGCAAACCAACGGGTAGGCTTCAAATTACCTAGAAAAGCAGATATGGAAAGAATGTTCAAGGTTCAGTGAGCTGAAATGATTTTAAGGAAGATTTCAATGATGCCAATGGATATGAATGACTTCCCGGATGACTGTATCAATTAGTGATCTCATGGGAATGACAATCAAGAAATACAAGGCTCCCCCTTAATGAATGCAAGAGCTAGTGATCAAGAGATTCCAAAAGTATGACAATGATAAACTTGACTTGTCTCAAAATGCCAATTCATGATGAGAATGAAAAAACTGTTTCAAAATTGAGTAGATTTTGGCTCAAGGATAAGGCAGAATTACCCAATAATACAGCAGGCAGATAGTTACTTGAAGTATGAATTTTCTAAAGCTGCCAAGATTGTTGTTGAAGGCAAAGTTGACTGCATCGATGCAAGCCTTCATAGCATCGTGGCAGTGTTCCAGAGAAAGCTTAGTCAAAGCGCTTAAAAATAGGGTTCGACTTTGAGAGTCGATACTTTCTTGGAATATCATTTTAAGTTCTTAGAATCAGTACGTGTCATTAAAACCACCTCAACAAGTGCCATAAGCTACTATAGGGTTTTCAGAGATTTACAACCAAGTTGATGAGCATAATGGTTGATCCTCAGATTTGAACAACATCAATGTCAATCCAGCTTCAGCAATTTGCATATAATTTATTTCCAGAACCATGAGATTAAATTCACAATTTTGAGTTATTTACTCAAGAACTCCCCCTTACTAGTTGCATGAAATTCACAATAGACAGGGATGCAATCATCATGAATGTGCAATCTAACATATGTGTGCATGATCATTTACTCCTCTTATTTGAATGCAATGATCATCAAATATGACATGAAGACTGTGTAGGAATTATTGAACTAAGCTCATGAGTATTTAGACTGTCATGTGCAAATTAGATCTGTGGTACTTGGCGGAGAACGTTGGTCTCAAGACCACCTCTCGCATAGCATAGGTTTCCAGACAAACCTCATCTGTCCTTCCCCCATCACCATTTTATATACCATAGATCATGCAAGAGAATGCATGACACAGGCAGTGCAGTCCAGTATGCAATGCAGGTTTTAACTTGGGCATTGAGAAATGCATGAAAGCAATGCAACTGACAAATGCATAAGTAAAGATAGATGCAACAAATTTTCATGATTTTTAGTCTATTTAGAATGAGCATGACAATACAAATTTGATATGCAGCTGTAGAAGTGTATGCTTAAGCAGACCCCAGGTTTTTAAAATTTCGGTTAACCGAACACACTTGGTCGGTCGACCAAAATTTCCAGTTTTCAGAATAAGCAAGACACTATGCATTGCATATGCATGTATGCAACATATTTTCTATGATTACATATGATATGCAACTAACTCTCAATCTAATGTATGTGTGAGTGTTCCAACATAATGCAGATGACATATGCAAACATGTGAATTTATTGCAATCAATTTTATTGCAACTACCCCTTAAGCATACAATCTAAAAAGGGTAGTATCAGAAATAGAGCATGAACTTCTAACTGACAGATTTAAACATGATGTGCACTAATAGGAGAAATATGCAAAGCAACAACTAAGATAGACAAGAACCAGAAATAGGGTTTTACCAACTGACAAGTGCCTTGGTTTTATTTACCCCTTTATTTGTCTTCACAGGTGCCTTGGTTTTATTTACCCCTTTATTTGTCTTCACTCTCCAAGGCACACCTGCAAAAATCTTATTTTTCATGTTTAGGTACCCAAGTCTTCTTGGGTCCTGAAGTGTTAGCAGCATCTCTAAAAGATGCTCTCCACAGCCGTTGGGCCTTCAAATCATCAAACTTCATTGAATGGCAAGCAGTCATAGAATGGCCAATCTGACCACAATAATGACATGAGGCATAACGCTTTTTGTTCTTTTTATGCATATTAGCATGAGCATGGAATTTATATCCATGAACATGAATGTTTCTATTTTTAACATGAGCATTTTATCTTTTGTGACCGCCCAACCAGCAGTCCGAGGCTCGGTGGCCTAGTTTCCAACACTCAAAACATGCAAGAGATTTTCTTTTAAAACCATATTTATTTCTACCAAAGCATTTTCTTTTGCAGGGAATTTAGCAGATTCAGAATTAAAATTTCTCCCTTGGACATGGCAACATTGAGCAGCAATGTGGCCTATTTTGTCATAACAAAAACATTGAATTTTCTTTTTCTGAAATGCATCATTTCTAAGATGAGATTTCCTAGCAAGCATTGTATAAGCATTCAGATCATCTTGTTCCATCATTCTACACTCATGCATTAAATGACCAATCTTATGACAGTAATGACATGACATTTCCTTTTTGTGTGCATGTGTATGTGTGTTCGAGTTTTGTACACCATGCATAGTTCTAGCATGAATGTTTCTTGGCTTTTTCTTCAAGTTATCATTCTTTATCATTTTTTTAGTTTGTTTTTGAATTATCTAGACTATGGGTTGTTTAACCTTTGAGGTGGTTGCTACATTAGATACTTTGACAAAATATGTCTTCAATTTATTTTTAAAATTTTTTTTATTAACCGAATAGTAGCCCAACCCCTCTTTTCTGAAGTTAACCTTTGTTCCCATCAGTTTGTCTAAATTCTCTTAGCCACCTACAAATTTTGACAATCAATTTTTCAAGTCCTGAATCTCATTTTCTAAAGAGGCAATCAACAATTCTGAGTTCAGGATCTCCTCTTCAAATTCGGCTATTCTAATTCTCAAGGCTTCATTAACAGACTCATAATCTTCAATTTGTTTTTCTAAATTGTGTAATTTTCAGGCTCATTTATACAAGCAGATTTTCCTTTCTCCAAGACAAGAAGTCCCTCTGACATGGCCAAATTTAGCTACTTTAGTTTTCCAATCTCCTCTATTAGTTTTTCATTTTGGACAAGCTCATTTATTAAAAACTGATCGTCAAGTTAAGCATTCTGTTTAGTTGGAGATTCTTCCAAGCTTTTCTGAAGTTCCATGTTTACCATCCTTACAGCCTCAAATTTCTTAAGATTTAATTTGTTTTGTCTCTCAAGGTTTTTATATTTTTCTTCTACTTCTTCAATGTGTTTTCTGAATTCTTCATTTTCAGATTTCACTTCTTCAAGTTCTGAATTCACACAATCAAGAATTTTCAAATGTTTACTGAATTTGTTGTTTTCAACTTTCAGAAGCTCAACTTCGTCATTTTCAGATTCATCTTTACTAACAATAGCATGAAATTTCTTTTTCATTGTTTGGTTTTGTTTTCTTAGATGTTCATGAGACTCAAGCAAATCACCATATGCATCCTACCAATCTTCTATAGTCAAATTCTCAAATGGATTTACCTGATCGTCAGTCTCATCGTCATTTTGATAGCTGCTTTGATCGCTTCCATCAGCCATCATGCAACTGTCTTCTTTTCCTCCATTTGCAGTCTTCGGTTTATCCAAGAGGTCTTTGGCCGATCTACATTCAGAAAAATAAGAAAGCATAGTAGTGTCAGTCGCCGACTTCATTAAGTTCGGTGCTTTAAGATTTTCAGTGTTTCTAGATCTATGAACATTAATCCACTTAACTCTATCCTTTGGCAATTTATATGGACCATGCGTAATAAGATTCCATAGACCGAGATTAACAGACTTAACAAATTTATGCATGATGTGAAACCATGAATCAAAATTAGAACTTGCAAAAATTGGCGGACAATCCATCAAGCTCGATTCAGACACTAAACAAGGATTAAACTAACAATAGCACCCAAGTGAAAGGAACTTCTCTACAGATCGTTGGATCTGAATAACTAGAGAACCCGCTCGGATACATATTGATGGGTTAGTGGATGGGTGCAAGGAGGGATCCAGAGGGGGTGTGAATGGATCCTTCAACAAGATTTGACCCAATTTTAAACTAAAGAGGCCTGTAATAACATGCAGCTAACTAGAACTAAAATAACCACATTTGGCAGCGGCCAGAATAACTCTGAAATTCATAGAGCGGTGTCCAATAGATCACACAGATCAACACTCGAGCACTTATCACACAGTAGCAGAAAGCTCACAACTCATATGCTCTGAAATGACTCTCAGTTCTCATATAACCAAACATAAATGCTTAGCACACAAGAAGTACCCCAAGCGGAAGCAGGCAACAAATTGATGGTTCAGTCCGAACCACAATCATCCATAAAACATTGTGCAAGAAATAAATGAACATTAACCATAGCATGCACTCGAATGGACAAATCATATATCAACCACTATAGATCATGCCTAATTATCACTAAATCAGATTGAAAGGAAGGAACACCTCATGCAACAACCTACGAAGGGGAGGCAGGAGATAGGGAATGAACGCATGGCACAAGCCACACTAGACGCAAGACTTTTAAGGTGGTTTGATCTTCCGCGCAGATCTACGTCCACCCCACACTCAAACCAGAGTGCGGCTTCACCTCGCAAGCTGCAAGAAGCAGACTCAGTCTGCAGCAAATGCTGACGAATAGCTTGAACCACAAGGAGACAAATCCCGCAAATCCTGATCTAGCACCCAGCTAGATCAGACCCCACTACCTAAGTAGTGAACGGAGGAACACGCCTCCCTTCCTCTGCGAGCACAGAGGGAAACCGTGAGTGACACCCAATCACCCACAACCCAGAGAATGATTTTCTCTTCCTCTGAACCTTCAGAGGGAACCTGGAGAGGAACTCTTCCTTCTTCTGATTGCTCAGAAGGAATCCCCAGAGACCCATTCTCCCTTCTTCTGATCGCTCAGAAGGAACACCCGATCCTTAGATAAGGTATCAGAAAGGCTAGAACAAAAATAAAAAAAATAAAGCAACAAGAACAAAATAAAACGAAAAGAATGTAGCTCCTAAGGAGCACAACAGTTGTGGATTTGATCCACGAACTGATAGAACAACAGATCTTCAATGGTAGCTCTGGCTGCTCTCAAATTCTCCTTCGATCTAGATATCTACAATTCCTCTCACTTTTCTTCTCGAGGCCCACTCTCTTTTCTTCTTCACAACTACAGCTCTTTCTCTCACAGATCTATCTCTGGTAGAGGCTCTCTCTATTGCTATCTCTTCTCTTCTTCGATGATCACTCCCATTTTCTTTCTCTCACTGTGTTGTTTTTCTTTCATGCACAGATGAGGCATTTTATAGAAAACAGGGCTCCAGAAATTCCAAGTGGATAATAGAAGTAATTCAGCTGAAATCCCATTGGTCCATCTGGCAATATGGAATATTCTCCCTTTAAGAGTCTTCTGGAAATACCCCAGGTGTCTTAGTATCAAGTTCCAACCAATAGAGATAGAGATCACCTAATTCTGTAAGTTGATCACGTGAGCCGCTGGAATGCCTGATGCTTCGACTTGCTAGAAGGACATGTCAAGGCAATCTCAATGGTTACATGTCCTGTAAGTGCTGATGCGTCGATGCATAAAAGGATAGGTCGATGCACCTTTTCCCAACCTGAGCTAACACAGCTGTTAACTCGTCATTGTCTCGACACAAAAAGTATGAGCCGTTGATGTAGTGTAGAAGGAGAAGAACCTTGTCTTGAATGCTTGAGATCTTTGGCAGAAGACGTTTAATGCTAGCTTCCTTCTTGGTGCGTCGATGCACCGTCAGATCTACCTCAACCACTTGACTGTGAGTAGTACTTGATGCGTCGATGTAGTGAAGATGCAGCCCTTAGCCAGAAGGCTCCGAATGTTGGCTTTTTGTCTTGGTGTGTCGATGCATCAACCTTGATGCGTCGATGCAGAATTATGGTCAGCTAATTTAGCATCGCTGCGTTGATGCAGTGTCAATCCTTCGTCAATGTCCTGATAACAAACAAAGTTCTTGTTCTCCTCTGGTAATTTTGGTTGACCAAAATGGACAGTTCGGTTGACCAAAAGTTATCTTAAGACCCGATCTTGTAATGCTAACTTTTGCTGAAGTGAGTTTCCTTTGACTGACATGGATGTTGACTTTGACCATCTTCCTTTGACCGTGTTGTCTTGCTGTAGTGCCTGGGTTGCCTCTTCTTCACACAGTTGTCTTCATAGCAACACATAGTCTTCCTTGTAGCAGTCCTTCTAGCTGTTTGTCATTGCTTCTTCTTCTGAGTTGCTTCGACCTGTTAGCTTTATGAGGTTGAAGCCACTTCACAAATTCAAGAGTAAAGCAATGCTTAATTAAAACCATTCATGAATTGGAATGCTCAAAACAATGCACTTAACATCAACCATATGACATGTGCACTGAACATCAAACATATGACATCCATATGACATCAAGCATGAAATCTATGCACTGACTTATGATGAAATTTATGCACTTACTCATGATGACTGACTCATGATGAGTCATGTTGTTTGACATCATTAAAACCACAGGGATATACAACAGGCAGGACTACATGTAACTCCTGCTCAAATATAAAGACTACTTTGCCTGGACATACAAGGAGATTCTAGGGCTAGACCCATCCATAGCGGAGCATGAGCTAGCTATTTCTCCCTCAGCCACCCCAGTCAAACAGCCACAGCGGCGCATGCGCCATGAGCTGGAACTCCAGGTTTCGACAGTGTCACGCCCCGAGAGCGGAAGATACCCGGAGACACGTGACGAGTTTATATCAATCATGTCAATCAGAGTATTAGTGTATTCGACACCAAAATCAGAGATGCGCAAAAGTAAAGATAACCCAATCCTTTATTCCTTCATAAGAATATGTCTATTACAAACCTTTGAAGTACTAACTAAAATAAAGGGAAAATACAAGGTTGACTCAAGAAAATATGAAAAAGACTAGATAACACGGGAGAAGCTCTATCTCTTTCACTCTTGATTTTCCCCATCCGTTTGAGTTCTCTCATCGTCGGACTTACCTGAAAAGTAGGGAAACACTAAGTGAGCGAACGCTCAGTAGGAAATTATATCTCAAGAACTAGCAATGGGTTTAAGTAATTACATCTTTCATGAATGCACTATAGCTATGCATGCTCGCATAAAATGACAAGATAGAGAGTGTATAACAATAAGATAGCGACGAGAACTAGTCATGAACTTTCAAGAACTTATATCAAAAGATATCAAGATATTCAAGTAAGTGTATTCATCATGTCATGTTGGAATTTGGCTATCACGTTCAAGCACGCAAGTATGCAATTACCCTTTTTCGGGCCACACAAGTCATGTAATATCAAGTCAAGTACAAGATTTGTGGAATATTCAATCAAGCTAGTCATGCACTTCGGTATAATGCCAATACCGTGATCAATCAACTCCCATGGGCACAAGTACTTTCGGGTGCTCCTCCCAGGACCAGATCGGGCCCTATATGCGCAGGTATTAATCATGTATTTTAACATCCACTTTTGTATATAGCCAATATGGAATTTCAAGAATAAAACTTGTAGACATGTAGGATAGAGTAGAGTCCAAAAATATGACACTTGACATAGAATGGTGATAATAATGGTACAATCACGATTTTCGATAAAACTAGGTGGAATTGGTTCCCTAACTTGGGTACCATGACAAGTAAATGCCCACAAGTAGATGGTCACTCCTTTAATATAGAATTGAGGTCCACAAGAACATCATAACAAAGTTGTTATAGAATTGGGGTCTACAATAACATCACATTGATGGCATGCTTTCCCCGTTCATTAAGAAAATTCTCATATCATACTCATAGCATAATATGAGGGACGGTATACCATATTTCTATAGAGTGACATGGCAAAAATAGAGTGATAGGTTTTTATGGTACAACCCGCTCAGTCGGCCTTGAGGGAATCCAAGGCTCGAGGAGTCTTACGGAGGTCTCTATGACTAACTCGCTAGTCCAAAGGAACGGAATGTCCAATGGAGAGCTTGTATGTCACTGAGAATTGAGAGTAATGCAATAAAACATCATAAAACATGGGACTATATTCACGGAGTGGAAATATAGTGCCAATATATATACACATAAGTATGAAACCCTCGGATAACAGAAACAGTGAAAAAATAGTTTTACAGGAAAATAACAACTTTAGTTAAGTCATTAATCACGTAATTAATGCCTTACATAAGGGCGTTTCTTGAGCTTTTGACGACTCGTGAAGCAGTCGTCCAAACTATATTTCAATTTTTACAGAATTTCAATATTTCAGAATTTTAACCAAAACGCGCCCTGGACAGGGGCGTTACCTCTTAATTAGTGCCCTGGTCTGGGGCGTCAGTTCAGTAGGAGACAACCTAGACATGGTCGTGAATTCAAGAATTTACCAATTTTCAGATAATAAAATTTCAGGAAAAAGGGTACATGATCATGACAGGAAAAATAGCAGGATTTCACAGGTATACTCATGCAATATATTAGATTCATGGTTACATAGATATTAAATTCTAAACGTGGGTATTTATTAATTATATGTAATTGACGACTTCTGGGCAGGGCGTCAAAATAATAATTAGCGCCCTAGTGTGGGTCGCTTCTTTAAATTAGCGCCCTTGCCAAGGGCGTTTCTTTTTGAAATTACATAGAAAACATCTGAAACCATAATAAAACTATATGCATGCACGACCGATGATATTATTAAGATCTTAAGCTAGTTTGGGCTACGATCTTGAGAAAACCTACGTGAAGGTTTTGCTAAGAAATCGATGCTCTGTTCTAAACCGGCCTCCAGAAGATGATGTTTGATGAAGAACCCCTCGTTCTTCAGCACGTCAGGAAACGCAAGGCAGACAACCTACAGCAAAAGATGATGAAGAACATCAGTATCCTTCATAACCATGACTGAAGGCAGGGGAAAGAACATTACCTGTTCTTTACGGTCGACAGCAGCAGCAAAACGAAAGTTAGATCGCCAAAGTAGCGATCTGGGTGAATTAGGAGGGTATTTATAGGGTTTTTAGGATCGTAATGGAGTTAGTGTTGTATTGGAAGTAATATTTCCCTAATAGAGTTCTTACCCTATTCAATCTTCCTTGTAGTTATCCAGAAACTTGCTCTGGATAGTCTCCTGGGTCGAACGAAACTCAAACTGAATTAACGTCCTAAATGAGGGCGTTAATTTAAATTGACGCCTTGTCAAGCGTCGTTTCTTGTATAAAACGCGCCCAGGTGGAGGGCGTCACTTCTACTTTCCTTTTTATTTATTTTGACCATTTAAGAATTGACGACCTCACATGTTGGCGTCCTTTCATAAATTAGCGCCTTGTATAAGGGCATTTCTTCTTGAAGTAGCGCCTTGACCCAAGGCGTTATTTTCCTTCTGACTTATTCTTATGCGTTTAGGCTTTCATCATCTATTTACTTATCTTTTATTTTAATTTGATCCATTTTCAAAATCTTTATTTTTCCTGTGTTGCAACACCCTCCCCTACTTAAAAGAATTTGGTCCTCAAATTCCATAGTATATATATATGTGGAGAGTGTAGAGTATATACCTTAAAATAATTCTGGAAATTACTTCCTCATGAATTCCTCGGTCTCCCATGTGGCTTCATGATCGGAACTCTTATTCCATTGTACTTTTAGCATGGGAATAACCTTATTCCTTAGAGTACGTACTTCACGATCTAGTATCTTTATGGGCTTCTGTTCATATGTGAGATCCTTCTGGATAACTAAGTCTCCATGTTCAATAATATGTGATGGATCGTGTACAGACTTCTTCAACATAGATATGTGGAACACATTATGAACATCGGACAATTGAGGAGGTAATGCGATGCGATAAGCAACCTCGCCAACTCTTTCCAGTATCTCAAAAGGTCCGATGAACCTTGGTGTAAGCTTGCCCTTAACACCAAATCTCCGTATGCCACGTCCAGGCGATATATTGAGAAATACATGATCTCCAACTTGGAATTCAAGATCTCTCCTTCTTGTATCGGCATAAGCCTTTTGCCTAGACTGAGCAACTTGCAGTCTTTCTCTAATCAATTGTATCTTCTCAGTGGTATCCCTTACCATGTCTGGTCCTAATAGTTGTTTTTCTCCAACTTCGTCCCAGCATAAGGGTGATCGGCAACTCCTTCCGTATAAGGCTTCGAAAGGTGCCATTTGTATACTTGCCTGGTAGCTATTATTGTATGTAAATTCAACCAGAGGCAAGTGATCATGCCAGCTTCCACCAAAATCAATGATGCATGCCCTAAGCATATCTTCAATGACCTGATTAGTTCTCTCGGTCTGACCATCTGTTTGAGGATGAAAAGCTGTACTAAAGTTAAGCCTTGTTCCCAACGAATGTTGTAGTCCCTTCCAAAAATGAGAAGTAAAACGGGGATCTCTGTCAGACACGATTGAGATAGGAATACCGTGTAATCTGACTATGTCCTTGATGTATAATGCAGCCAACACATCGACTGACCATCGGCTCTTGATTGGCAAGAAATGCGCCGATTTAGTCAATCGGTCAATAATAACCCATATTCCATCATGTCCTCCTTTTGATTTAGATAAACCCATGATGAAATCCATACCAATATCCTCCCACTTCCATTTAGGGATATCTAGAGGATGTAGTTTTCCAGCAGGCTTTTGGTGTTCCGCCTTGACCTGTTGGCATGTGAGACAGCGCGACACGTAGTTCGCTATTTCCCTTTTCATGTTGGGCCACCAAAAATTTCTTTTCACATCTTGGTACATTTTGGTAGATCCAGGATGAATCGTGTACCTTGATCTATGAGCTTCATCTAAGATCTTCTTCTTTAACTCGGGACAATCCGGTATACAAGTTCTGTTTTGGAATAACAACCTTCTATCTGATGCTAATTGGAAATCAGACTGTCCTTCTAGTTTGCCCTTGATTTCCACTAATATTGGGTCATCATCCTGAAGTGCTTGTATTTCAGTTAATAGGTCTGGCTGAATGCTCATATGAGACAATGTGACACATTTGAAGTCCGTGTCCATGCTTATATTGAGCTCAGAGAATTGCTCCAGCAACTTCCATTCTTGAATCATACAATTAGCTAACAGTGCTCTCGGCCTTCGACTAAGGGCATCAGCTACTGGATTCCCCTTTCCCGGATGATATTGTATATTGAAGTCGAAGTCCTTGAGATATTCTAGCCAACGTCTTTGCCTCATATTTAGTTCCTTCTGAGAGAAGAGATACTTAATACTCTTGTGATCAGAGTAGATAGTAAACTGCACTCCATATAGATAATGTCTCCATATCTTTAGTGCAAACACTACCGCGGCCAATTCTAAGTCATGGACGGGGTAGTTCTCTTCATGTTTCTTCAATTGACGAGAAGAGTAAGCTATAACCTTTCCTTGTTGCATTAGAACACATCCGAAGCCAATGCCAGAAGCATCAGAGTATACCTTGAATTGCTCTCCTTCCACTGGTAAAGCTAAGACCGGGGCTGTGGTCAGATGATCTTTGAGAGTTTGGAAGCTTCATTCACATTCCTCACTCCATTCGTAATGGATCTCCTTGCGAGTTAACCTCGTAAGTGGTACGGCGATCTTAGAGAAATCTTTGATGAATCGCCTGTAATAGCCAGCAAGACCTAAGAAACTTCGGATCTCGCTAGCATTGGTCGGTCTTTCCCAATTTCTTATAGCTTCAACTTTTGATGAATCTACTGATAAGCCATCCTTTGATATAACATGTCCGAGAAAAGTCACTTCCTCAAGCTAGAATTCACACTTGTTGAGTTTTGCACATAATTGGTTTGCCCTCAATATTTGTAATGCAATCCTTAAATGCTCCTCATGCTCTTCTTTGGTCTCGGAATAAATCAATATATCATCAATAAAGACCACCACGAATTGATCCAAATAAGGCCTGAATATACTATTCATTAACTGCATAAAGGCAGTAGGGGCATTCGTTAGTCCGAAAGGCATAACAACAAATTCATAATGGCCATACCTGCTTCTGAATGCAGTTTTATGAATGTCCTCATCCTTGATTCTTAACTGATGATATCCCGACCTAAGATCAATTTTAGAAAAGTACTTGGATCCTGAAATTTGATCAAACAACTCATCGATTCTCGGCAGTGGATACTTGTTCTTGATAGTGAGATGATTCAACTGTCGATAGTCGATGCATGACCTCATGGATCCATCTTTCTTCTTTACAAATAATACAGGCGCTCCCCATGGGGAAGTACTTGGTCTTATGAATCCTTTATTAATGAGTTCCATCAATTGCTCCTCCTTGTGCTACCTGTTGCAGCACCTGAGTCATGCCTTGAAGTGTACGCTGCATGTTGCGCCACTGAGCACGTTCGGCAGCCATCGTCCTACAATTACAATAACTAGATTAATACGTGATTTCATTTAGAAGCTAGCATTTTTATGTTAACTTTAACCCTTGGTTCTACCCAATCTCACCGGTTAAAGGTTAAACCTATCCTTGGACTTGGGTTTCCTAGGAATTGAATACCCTAGGCTCTGATACCACAAAAACTGTCACACCCCGAGAGCGGATGATACCCGGAGACACGTGACGAGTTTATATCAATCATGTCAATCAGAGTATTAGTGTATTCGACACCAAAATCAGAGATGCGCAAAAGTAAAGATAACCCAATCCTTTATTCCTTCATAAGAATATGTCTATTACAAACCTTTGAAGTACTAACTAAAATAAAGGAAAAATACAAGGTTGACTCAAGAAAATATGAAAAAGACTAGATAACACGGGAGAAGCTCTATCTCTTTCACTCTTGATTTTCCCCATCCGTTTGAGTTCCCTCATCGTCGGACTTACCTGAAAAGTAGGGAAACACTAAGTGAGCGAACGCTCAGTAGGAAATTATATCTCAAGAACTAGCAATGGGTTTAAGTAATTACATCTTTCATGAATGCACTATAGCTATGCATGCTCGCATAAAATGACAAGATAGAGAGTGTATAACAATAAGATAGCGACGAGAACTAGTCATGAACTTTCAAGAACTTATATCAAAAGATATCAAGATATTCAAGTAAGTGTATTCATCATGTCATGTTGGAATTTGGCTATCACGTTCAAGCACGCAAGTATGCAATTACCCTTTTTCGGGCCACACAAGTCATGTAATATCAAGTCAAGTACAAGATTTGTGGAATATTCAATCAAGCTAGTCATGCACTTCGGTATAATGCCAATACCGTGATCAATCAACTCCCATGGGCACAAGTACTTTCGGGTGCTCCTCTCAGGACCAGATCGGGCCCTATATGCGCAGGTATTAATCATGTATTTTAACATCCACTTTTGTATATAGCCAATATGGAATTTCAAGAATAAAACTTGTAGACATGTAGGATAGAGTAGAGTCCAAAAATATGACACTTGACATAGAATGGTGATAATAATGGTACAATCACGATTTTCGATAAAACTAGGTGGAATTGGTTCCCTAACTTGGGTACCATGACAAGTAAATGCCCACAAGTAGATGGTCACTCCTTTAATATAGAATTGAGGTCCACAAGAACATCATAACAAAGTTGTTATAGAATTGGGGTCTACAATAACATCACATTGATGGCATGCTTTCCCCGTTCATTAAGAAAATTCTCATATCATACTCATAGCATAATATGAGGGACGGTATACCATATTTCTATAGAGTGACATGGCAAAAATAGAGTGATAGGTTTTTATGGTACAACCCGCTCAGTCGGCCTTGAGGGAATCCAAGGCTCGAGGAGTCTTACGGAGGTCTCTATGACTAACTCGCTAGTCCAAAGGAACGGAATGTCCAATGGAGAGCTTGTATGTCACTGAGAATTGAGAGTAATGCAATAAAACATCATAAAACATGGGACTATATTCACGGAGTGGAAATATAGTGCCAATATATATACACATAAGTATGAAACCCTCGGATAACAGAAACAGTGAAAAAATAGTTTTACAGGAAAATAACAACTTTAGTTAAGTCATTAATCACGTAATTAACGCCTTACATAAGGGCGTTTCTTGAGCTTTTGACGACTCGTGAAGCAGTCGTCCAAACTATATTTCAATTTTTACAGAATTTCAATATTTCAGAATTTTAACCAAAACGCGCCCTGGACAGGGGCGTTACCTCTTAATTAGTGCCCTGGTCTGGGGCGTCAGTTCAGTAGGAGACAACCTAGACATGGTCGTGAATTCAAGAATTTACCAATTTTCAGATAATAAAATTTCAGGAAAAAGGGTACATGATCATGACAGGAAAAATAGCAGGATTTCACAGGTATACTCATGCAATATATTAGATTCATGGTTACATAGATATTAAATTCTAAACGTGGGTATTTATTAATTATATGTAATTGACGACTTCTGGGCAGGGCGTCAAAATAATAATTAGCGCCCTAGTGTGGGTCGCTTCTTTAAATTAGCGCCCTTGCCAAGGGCGTTTCTTTTTGAAATTACATAGAAAACATCTGAAACCATAATAAAACTATATGCATGCACGACCGATGATATTATTAAGATCTTAAGCTAGTTTGGGCTACGATCTTGAGAAAACCTACGTGAAGGTTTTGCTAAGAAATCGATGCTCTGTTCTAAACCGGCCTCCAGAAGATGATGTTTGATGAAGAACCCCTCGTTCTTCAGCACGTTAGGAAACGCAAGGCAGACAACCTACAGCAAAAGATGATGAAGAACATCAGTATCCTTCATAACCATGACTGAAGGCAGGGGAAAGAACATTACCTGTTCTTTACGGTCGACAGCAGCAGCAAAACGAAAGTTAGATCGCCAAAGTAGCGATCTGGGTGAATTAGGAGGGTATTTATAGGGTTTTTAGGATCGTAATGGAGTTAGTGTTGTATTGGAAGTAATATTTCCCTAATAGAGTTCTTACCCTATTCAATCTTCCTTGTAGTTATCCAGAAACTTGCTCTGGATAGTCTCCTGGGTCGAACGAAACTCAAACTGAATTAACGTCCTAAGTGAGGGCGTTAATTTAAATTGACGCCTTGTCAAGCGTCGTTTCTTGTATAAAACGCGCCCAGGTGGAGGGCGTCACTTCTACTTTCCTTTTTATTTATTTTGACCATTTAAGAATTGACGACCTCACATGTTGGCGTCCTTTCATAAATTAGCGCCTTGTATAAGGGCATTTCTTCTTGAAGTAGCGCCTTGACCCAAGGCGTTATTTTCCTTCTGACTTATTCTTATGCGTTTAGGCTTTCATCATCTATTTACTTATCTTTTATTTTAATTTGATCCATTTTCAAAATCTTTATTTTTCCTGTGTTGCAACACCCTCCCCTACTTAAAAGAATTTGGTCCTCAAATTCCATAGTATATATATATGTGGAGAGTGTAGAGTATATACCTTAAAATAATTCTGGAAATTACTTCCTCATGAATTCCTCGGTCTCCCATGTGGCTTCATGATCGGAACTCTTATTCCATTGTACTTTTAGCATGGGAATAACCTTATTCCTTAGAGTACGTACTTCACGATCTAGTATCTTTATGGGCTTCTGTTCATATGTGAGATCCTTCTGGATAACTAAGTCTCCATGTTCAATAATATGTGATGGATCGTGTACAGACTTCTTCAACATAGATATGTGGAACACATTATGAACATCGGACAATTGAGGAGGTAATGCGATGCGATAAGCAACCTCGCCAACTCTTTCCAGTATCTCAAAAGGTCCGATGAACCTTGGTGTAAGCTTGCCCTTAACACCAAATCTCCGTATGCCACGTCCAGGCGATATATTGAGAAATACATGATCTCCAACTTGGAATTCAAGATCTCTCCTTCTTGTATCGGCATAAGCCTTTTGCCTAGACTGAGCAACTTGCAGTCTTTCTCTAATCAATTGTATCTTCTCAGTGGTATCCCTTACCATGTCTGGTCCTAATAGTTGTTTTTCTCCAACTTCGTCCCAGCATAAGGGTGATCGGCAACTCCTTCCGTATAAGGCTTCGAAAGGTGCCATTTGTATACTTGCCTGGTAGCTATTATTGTATGTAAATTCAACCAGAGGCAAGTGATCATGCCAGCTTCCACCAAAATCAATGATGCATGCCCTAAGCATATCTTCAATGACCTGATTAGTTCTCTCGGTCTGACCATCCGTTTGAGGATGAAAAGCTGTACTAAAGTTAAGCCTTGTTCCCAACGAATGTTGTAGTCCCTTCCAAAAATGAGAAGTAAAACGGGGATCTCTGTCAGACACGATTGAGATAGGAATACCGTGTAATCTGACTATGTCCTTGATGTATAATGCAGCCAACACATCGACTGACCATCGGCTCTTGATTGGCAAGAAATGCGCCGATTTAGTCAATCGGTCAATAATAACCCATATTCCATCATGTCCTCCTTTTGATTTAGATAAACCCATGATGAAATCCATACCAATATCCTCCCACTTCCATTTAGGGATATCTAGAGGATGTAGTTTTCCAGCAGGCTTTTGGTGTTCCGCCTTGACCTGTTGGCATGTGAGACAGCGCGACACGTAGTTCGCTATTTCCCTTTTCATGTTGGGCCACCAAAAATTTCTTTTCACATCTTGGTACATTTTGGTAGATCCAGGATGAATCGTGTACCTTGATCTATGAGCTTCATCTAAGATCTTCTTCTTTAACTCGGGACAATCCGGTATACAAGTTCTGTTTTGGAATAACAACCTTCTATCTGATGCTAATTGGAAATCAGACTGTCCTTCTAGTTTGCCCTTGATTTCCACTAATATTGGGTCATCATCCTGAAGTGCTTGTATTTCAGTTAATAGGTCTAGCTGAATGCTCATATGAGACAATGTGACACATTTGAAGTCCGTGTCCATGCTTATATTGAGCTCAGAGAATTGCTCCAGCAACTTCCATTCTTGAATCATACAATTAGCTAACAGTGCTCTCGGCCTTCGACTAAGGGCATCAGCTACTGGATTCCCCTTTCCCGGATGATATTGTATATTGAAGTCGAAGTCCTTGAGATATTCTAGCCAACGTCTTTGCCTCATATTTAGTTCCTTCTGAGAGAAGAGATACTTAATACTCTTGTGATCAGAGTAGATAGTAAACTGCACTCCATATAGATAATGTCTCCATATCTTTAGTGCAAACACTACCGCGGCCAATTCTAAGTCATGGACGGGGTAGTTCTCTTCATGTTTCTTCAATTGACGAGAAGAGTAAGCTATAACCTTTCCTTGTTGCATTAGAACACATCCGAGGCCAATGCCAGAAGCATCAGAGTATACCTTGAATTGCTCTCCTTCCACTGGTAAAGCTAAGACCGGGGCTGTGGTCAGATGATCTTTGAGAGTTTGGAAGCTTCATTCACATTCCTCACTCCATTCGTAATGGATCTCCTTGCGAGTTAACCTCGTAAGTGGTACGGCGATCTTAGAGAAATCTTTGATGAATCGCCTGTAATAGCCAGCAAGACCTAAGAAACTTCGGATCTCGCTAGCATTGGTCGGTCTTTCCCAATTTCTTATAGCTTCAACTTTTGATGAATCTACTGATAAGCCATCCTTTGATATAACATGTCCGAGAAAAGTCACTTCCTCAAGCTAGAATTCACACTTGTTGAGTTTTGCACATAATTGGTTTGCCCTCAATATTTGTAATGCAATCCTTAAATGCTCCTCATGCTCTTCTTTGGTCTCGGAATAAATCAATATATCATCAATAAAGACCACCACGAATTGATCCAAATAAGGCCTGAATATACTATTCATTAACTGCATAAAGGCAGTAGGGGCATTCGTTAGTCCGAAAGGCATAACAACAAATTCATAATGGCCATACCTGCTTCTGAATGCAGTTTTATGAATGTCCTCATCCTTGATTCTTAACTGATGATATCCCGACCTAAGATCAATTTTGGAAAAGTACTTGGATCCTGAAATTTGATCAAACAACTCATCGATTCTCGGCAGTGGATACTTGTTCTTGATAGTGAGATGATTCAACTGTCGATAGTCGATGCATGACCTCATGGATCCATCTTTCTTCTTTACAAATAATACAGGCGCTCCCCATGGGGAAGTACTTGGTCTTATGAATCCTTTATTAATGAGTTCCATCAATTGCTCCTCCTTGTGCTACCTGTTGCAGCACCTGAGTCATGCCTTGAAGTGTACGCTGCATGTTGCGCCACTGAGCACGTTCGGCAGCCATCGTCCTACAATTACAATAACTAGATTAATACGTGATTTCATTTAGAAGCTAGCATTTTTATGTTAACTTTAACCCTTGGTTCTACCCAATCTCACCGGTTAAAGGTTAAACCTATCCTTGGACTTGGGTTTCCTAGGAATTGAATACCCTAGGCTCTGATACCACAAAAACTGTCACACCCCGAGAGCGGATGATACCCGGAGACACGTGACGAGTTTATATCAATCATGTCAATCAGAGTATTAGTGTATTCGACACCAAAATCAGAGATGCGCAAAAGTAAAGATAACCCAATCCTTTATTCCTTCATAAGAATATGTCTATTACAAACCTTTGAAGTACTAACTAAAATAAAGGAAAAATACAAGGTTGACTCAAGAAAATATGAAAAAGACTAGATAACACGGGAGAAGCTCTATCTCTTTCACTCTTGATTTTCCCCTTCTGTTTGAGTTCCCTCATCGTCGGACTTACCTGAAAAGTAGGGAAACACTAAGTGAGCGAACGCTCAGTAGGAAATTATATCTCAAGAACTAGCAATGGGTTTAAGTAATTACATCTTTCATGAATGCACTATAGCTATGCATGCTCGCATAAAATGACAAGATAGATAGTGTATAACAATAAGATAGCGACGAGAACTAGTCATGAACTTTCAAGAACTTATATCAAAAGATATCAAGATATTGAAGCAAGTGTATTCATCATGTCATGTTAGAATTTGGCTATCACGTTCAAGCACGCAAGTATGCAATTACCCTTTTTCGGACCACGCAAGTCATGTAATATCAAGTCAAGTACAAGATTTGTGGAATATTCAATCAAGCTAGTCATGCACTTCGGTATAATGCCAATACCGTGATCAATCAACTCCCATGGGCACAAGTACTTTCGGGTGCTCCTCCCAGGACCAGATCGGGCCCTATATGCGCAGTCATTAATCATGTATTTTAACATCCACTTTTGTGTATAGCCAATATGGAATTTCAAGAATAAAGCTTGTAGACATGTAGGATAGAGTAGAGTCCAAAAATATGACACTTGACATAGAATGGCGATAATAATGGAACAATCATGATTTTTGATAAAACTAGGTGGAATTGGTTCCCTAACTTGGGTACCATGACAAGTAAATGCCCACAAGTAGATGGTCACTCCTTTAATATAGAATTGAGATCCACAAGAACATCATAACAAAGTTGTTATAGAATTGGGGTCTACAATAACATCACATTGATGGCATGCTTTCCCCGTTCATTAAGAAAATTCTCATATCATACTCATAGCATAATATGAGGGACGGTATACCATATTTCTATAGAGTGACATGGCAAAAATAGAGTGATAGGTTTTTATGGTACAACCCGCTCAGTCGGCCTTGAGGGAATCCAAGGCTCGAGGAGTCTTACGGAGGTCTCTATGACTAACTCGCTAGTCCAAAGGAACGGAATGTCCAATGGAGAGCTTGTATGTCACTGAGAATTGAGAGTAATGCAATAAAACATCATAAAACATGGGACTATATTCACGGAGTGGAAATATAGTGCCAATATATATACACATAAGTATGAAACCCTCGGATAACAGAAACAGTGAAAAAAATAGTTTTACAGGAAAATAACGACTTTAGTTAAGTCATTAATCACGTAATTAACGCCTTACATAAGGGCGTTTCTTGAGCTTTTGACGACTCGTGAAGCAGTCGTCCAAACTATATTTCAATTTTTACAGAATTTCAATATTTCAGAATTTTAACCAAAACGCGCCCTGGACAGGGGCGTTACCTCTTAATTAGCGCCTTGGTCTGGGGCATCAGTTCAGTAGGAGACGACCTAGACAAGGTAGTGAATTCAAGAATTTACCAATTTTCAGATAATAAAATTTCAGGAATAAGGGTACATGATCATGACAGGAAAAATAGCAGGATTTCACAGGTATACTCATGCAATATATTAGATTCATGGTTACATAGATATTAAATTCTAAACGTGGGTATTTATTAATTACATGTAATTGACGACTTCTGGGCAGGGCGTCAAAATAATAATTAGCGCCCTAGTGTGGGTCACTTCTTTAAATTAGCGCCCTTGCCAAGGGCGTTTCTTTTTAAAATTACATAGAAAACATCTGAAACCACAATAAAACTATATGCATGCACGACCGATGATATTATTAAGATCTTAAGCTAGTTTGGGCTACGATCTTGAGAAAACCTACGTGAAGGTTTTGGTAAGAAACCGATGCTCTGTTCTAAACCGGCCTCCAGAAGATGATGTTTGATGAAGAACCCCTCGTTCTTCAGCACGTCAGGAAACGCAAGGCAGGCAACCTACAGCAAAAGATGATGAAGAACATCAGTATCCTTCATAACCATGACTGAAGGCAGGGGAAAGAACATTACCTGTTCTTTACGGTCGACAGCAGCAGCAAAACGAAAGTTAGATCGCCAAAGTAGCGATCTGGGTGAATTAGGAGGGTATTTATAGGGTTTTTAGGATCGTAATGGAGTTAGTGTTGTATTGGAAGTAATATTTCCCTAATAGAGTTCTTACCCTATTCAATCTTGCTTGTAGTTATCCAGAAACTTACTCTGGATAGTCTCCTGGGTCGAACGAAACTCAAACTGAATTAACGTCCTAAGTGAGGGCGTTAATTTAAATTGACACCTTGCCAAGCGTCGTTTCTTGTATAAAACGCGCCCAGGTGGAGGGCGTCACTTCTACTTTCCTTTTTATTTATTTTGACCGTTTAAGAATTGACGACCTCACATGTTGGCGTCCTTTCATAAATTAGCGCCTTGTATAAGGGCGTTTCTTCTTGAAGTAGCGCCTTGACCCAAGGCATTATTTTCCTTCTGACTTATTCTTATGCGTTTAGGCTTTCATCATCTATTTACTTATCTTTTATTTTAATTTGATCCATTTTCAAAATCTTTATTTTTCCAGGGTTGCTACAGACAGAGGTAGGCAAGATGGCAGAGGTCGACTTTATCGAGCCATGTATCTACCCGATCTGGCTCGCCAACATAGTCCTAGTGAAAAAGAAAAGTGGTCAAGTCCGCATCTGCGTTAACTTTTGGGACCTCAGCAAAGTCTATCCGAAGAATGACTTCCCAATCCCGATCACAGAAACAGTGGTCAACATGACCACCGGTCATGAAGCCTTGTCTTTTATGGATGGGTCATCCAGTTGTAACCAGATCTGGATGTCCCTTGAAGACAAAAACCATACAGCTTTTTGATCCCCCAAAGAGATTTTCAACTACAAGCGCATGTCCTTTGGTTTGAAGAATGTCGGCACTACTTACCAAAGAGCCATGACCAAGATATTCGACGAGATGCTGCACAATATCATCGAATGCTACGTCGACGATCTCGTCATCAAGACTAAACGGCGGGAAGACCATCTGCATGATCTACGCCAAGTCTTCGATCGTCTCTAACAATATGGGCTCAAGATGAACCCCATGAAATGCGCCTTTGGCGTATCTAGCGGCAAGTTTCTCGGCTTCGTCGTCCAATACTGACGAATCAAGGTGGACCCTAGCAACATCAAAGCAATCCGGGAGCTTCCACCACCCAGCAACCTCACCGAACTCAGGTCCTTCCAATGAAGACTAACCTACATTCGGAGGTTTATTTCTAACATCTCCGGTCGATGCGCACCTTTTAGCAAGCTGATGAAGAAAGACGCCCCATTCGTATGGGACTTGGAATGCCACACCGCTTTCAAGCAGATCAAGGAGTACCTCCTTACTCCCCCAATCCTAGGGGCACCAGTCAAGGGCAATCCCCTTATACTCTACATCACCGCCATGGACGCTTCGCTAGGAGCTCTATTGGTGCAAATCAATGAGGAAGGTAAAGAGCAGCTGCTCTACTACCTCAGCCGAAAACTAATCGGTGCCCAGTATCACTACTCCCCCATGGAGAAAGTCTACTTGGCATTAGTATCCGCCATCAAGAAGCTGTGGCATTATCTCCTGTCCCATCGGGTCGAGCTCATATCCAAGCACGACCCCCTGAAGTACCTCCTCAGACAGCCCGTCCTCTTAGGCCGACTGGGAAAGTGGGCTCTCCTGCTAATGGAGTATGACATTACTTATGTCCCCAGAAAAGTAATCAAGGGACAGGGCATGGCTGAATTCTTGGCAGCCCATCCAGTACCGGACGACTCACCCCTCAACACGGAGCTCCCTGACGAGGAGTCCCTTGCTATCCAATCACAACAACCGGTTTAAGAGAGCGGAGATGTCTTGCATTATTGGCAGCAAGGCGCTCTCACGGCTAATGTACCTTGTTGGGAGTTCTACTTCAATGGCGCTTCCTGAGGGATTACCCAGAATAATCAAAATCCAGCCGTCATGGCAGGTGCTGCTATTGTTTTCCTAACCCCTTAGGGTGGAGTTTTGTATAACTCTTGCGCCCTCATGAAATCTCTAACAAACAATGAAGCCGAGTACGAAGCTCTGATCATTGGGCTTCATATGGGTCTCGATGTCACACCCTGAACCGATAGCTGCGGAATGTGTCGTTTGCTTGGAACATGGCAGTTAAACAGTCGAGTCAATTAGAGCATAACCATAAAATGAGATATAATTGGACAAACTAATATTTCATTTCAAATAGAAGTTGGACCCAATAAAAGAAAGACTCAATAAATGAAAAATTACAAAAAAGACTCAAGACTACACCAAACAGGTCATAGACACGAGATACCAAGACTAGACGGTTCATCTAGATGTTGGAATACTCTTCACTCTTGCCCTTTCCCATCATGTTCGGTCTCGTCATCACTAAGGTCATTACCTGAAAAATATTGAAAAATACTAGGTGAGCGAATGCTCAGTAGGACATAATATATCAAGCTCCAAGCTAGCTTTAAGTCATTTATAATTTAACATGCTCATTCAGGTCATGCAAGGTATCATAATCAAGAACTATAACAGTACGAGATAAATTCAAGAACCATGAAAAGAGTTGACAAGACGATAGATACTTTCAAGAGATATAAAGATAATAGATAGACAAGAGAATATATCAAGGACATTCATAATGAGATAACAAGCACTTTCATAAGGTAATTCCAAGAGCATTCATGAGGAGACAATAACAATCGTTTCACTAAGGCATTCACTTTCACTAGAGCTTTTCACGTAACTATCACATTATAAGATTGGCCACTGTATGTAGGAGTTCAAACACTTGAATAATGGGTATGGAAACCACTTGTGGAAATGTCGTAGACCAATTTTGCTATCCTTGGTGCAATGCCACACCTGATCAATCATGATACCGGCACATGTTTGGACTTTGCCTTGCCCCTGGGATCAGATCCGGACCCCATATTTTATACTCTAGCATTGAATATCAATTTGTTTGGACCCATAGCCCCTTTTGTGTCTAGACCAATTCCACTTAAATTAATGGCCAAGAATTTCAAGGATCTAGCATGTAGGAACATTTAGGTAGATTTCATGAAATAGAGTGTTCAAGGATAGAACTTTGAGTAATGATGGCATACCATTAACACACATGGAAACTCGTGACAAATCGAGAATCTGGGTAATTGTCACCCACTCAGGACGCCATCAATTACATAAACAGTGCCCACTGTAGTGGTCGCCCATTTTGTGAACAGGACAAGCTTGAAGAAATAGCGCCCATCCAGATGATCGCTTGTTTGAATAGCGCCCACTGACCTGGTCACGAATCCCGAAGGGAATGGCGACAACTGCAATGGTCGCTAAATCAATTAGTGCCCAATCACACAGTCACCCATTCAGACGGAGGCAGACTTCTCACAGATTCGCCAAAACAGTGCTCTATGAGGGCCGGGTGTCATGTTCCTTGAGAGTCACATGACGAGACAAAGTTTCCAGGATTTTGATGGTACAACCAGCTCGGCTGTCTTGAGGGAATCCATAACTAGAGGAGACTTACGGAGGTCCCAATGACGAAATCACCAGTCCAAAGGAAGGAATATCCCATGGAGGGTTCAATCATCACTGAGAGTTGAGGTGTAATCGTAAAACATCGTGAAACAGGGACATTATCTCAGATGTGAGATAATAGTGCTAAATAGACCCGCGGTATGGGCCAAAAACCTGATAAAACTGTGAGACAGGAAATTCACGTCAATTTAATAATATGCGTCTCCTTAAAGAGGCGCCAATTCTAAAGTTTACCATAATTAAAATAAAAGCATCTTAATTGGCGTCCGTATATTGAGGCGTTATTTCTTTAAGTCGTGTCCCTTTGAGTGGATGCTAAATTCCATATTTTCATTAAATAATTAAATTAATAATTAAACAAGATTTCGCGTCTTCGTGAAGAGGCGCTAATTTCATTAGCACGCGTCCAGAAGTCGGGCACCAATTCTTATAGTGTATTTAGTTTTTAAATCTAATCATGATGAACATTAGCCTTTTTCAAATAAAATTTTTTTTTGGGAACTAAATACATGATACTTAAGAGAAAATTACAAGGATCACAAATATATATTTATTGAAATTTTTACTAACATTGATCATAAGATATGAATTTTTTTCTAAGATTTAAATATGATTTCTTGAATTTAAAATGAGTGGCTGAGATGTTAAATAGGAAAGAATGAGCGCCCGTGTACACGGTCGCACATTCTTCATCTTAACAAAATTAAGGCACCGTTATGTTGTAATGATTTGCAGAAGATTCGCAGATGGAAAAAAAGAGTAAAGAAGACAGACATTAATACATAATATACATTATATATATATATATATATATATATATATATATATATATATATATATATATATATATATATATATGTATATAGATATGAAAGAATAAGGCCAAAGAATAGGCTTTTAAGAAAAATGAAGATAAAAAGGAATAGATAAATAGGGTTTAAAGTGAGTAAGTCATTTTAGGGGGCCTTTATAAAAAAAATCTTCACAAGAATGGACGACCAAGTAGGTTGTCGTCCATTCTTTTAACATATTCTAAGGGATGAATAGTGCCACTTTTAGTTTAACAAGAATTTTATGAAATAAAATATATGAAAAATAGGAGAAAATATAGGGATTTTAACCATATGCATATCAAGATCTTATCTTGTCCGGTTTACTAGATATAAAATTTTGAAGTTAATATGAGATTTTAACGGAATAAACAGGGTCACTTTTATTCCAACATGATTTAAATAAAAGAAAATAATAAAAAATATCAAAAAAATCTAGGGATCATGAAAACATGCACTTTACTATTTTTATTAACATGGTTCATTAGATATTAAATTTTAAACGTTACAACAGTTATTAACTAACATAAAAGATTCATGTTTTCTTTTAACAAAACACGGAGAATGTTAAAACAGGGATCATGGAAGAAGGATGCAATAACATGAGGGCTAATTATGTTTTACTTGAGAGAATGCCTACCTTTGGTCACTTTTACGGTGAAGACGTGAGATAAGAAGTAGCAGAGGAAGTCGAAGAACACAGTTGCAGCCTTACCCACGCGAAGGAAGGAGGAAACAGGAGCAGCAACAACTGCAACTGCACACGATCACGAAGGAGGAAGTAGAGACTACTACAGCAGCAGGCAGAAGATGCAGGAAGGAGATGCTCTTCACGTATGCAGGAGTAAGACGAGGAAACAAGGGCTTCTTCACCCTAAGGGCAGCAGGAGGATGCATGGGACAAGTACGGCAGCAGCATCACAGGCTTCTACGTGCGATGGGGTTGATTTATAGAGAAGGAAAACCCTAACGGTGGTTAAAATGCTAAAGGTAGCAAGGATTTCCAAGTATTTGCCCGTCGATCCCTCCCCCTGCCAATTCAATAGCCGCCTGCCTTATATTAGTTTCAAAAACCCTAAAGCTATCATCCCATGCAACTATCGAACGTGGGATGGGTTTGGTGATACAAGGCCCACACGCAACCCTCCTAGCTGGGCTATGAAGCCCATGCATGTGAAGCCCATTTATGCTTTTAAAAGTTCTATTGTGAGGTTGACCTACTTATTCCTTGAGGATTTATTTAAGGCCCATTTAACCTTATTCCTACGGAAGTCCATTAACAATTTAAAGCCAATTTATCAAGACCCATTAATTAATATTAATGCTCATCATCTATTTTGGCTATTTATATTTTACTCTTGTCAAAATTTTATTTCTCGTGATTGTTATAGGACCAATATTACATAGTCATTATTATTTATCCTATATTTAAATTTTCAGAATGCTACACTCGACATGGGCATCAAATGCCTCAAAGCCTATGGCGACTCTCAGCTAATAGTCCGGCAAGTCCTCGGCGTCTATGATGTGTGGAAGCTGAAGTTTGTCCCGTACCACACCACCGTCACTAGACTTACCCAGAAGTTCTATTTCTTTGAAATAGGTCATGTCCCAAGAAGCAGCAACGCCCAGGCAGATGCCCTGGCAAAACTAGCTGCGGCCATCAAGCTCCTGCCCGAGGGCGAGGTCGACATCACAATCAAGCACATGAGACTGATGCCGGGCTCACTCGAAGGTGACGCCGGTCTCACCATCTACGAGGTCCATGACCCCAACCAGAACACTCCTCTAGAAGAAGAAGATTGGTGTGAGCCTATCATCAAGTTCAAGAAAGGGTGACTCCCTTCTGACCGAGCTCAAAGAGTCCAGCTACTCCGCCGAGCAACATCCTATGAGTTGATTGGCGACTCCCTGTACCGACTTGTTCACGAGAAGGACAAGTCAATTCTCGTAAGATGTGTCTCCTCAGCTGAGGCTCGAGCCATTATGCAGGAAGTTCACTCTGGATTCTGCGGTGTGCACCAGGCCGGAGATCGAATGAAGCACAACCTCAAGCTCAAAGGCTTCTATTGGCCAACCATGTACGCGGATTGCCTCCAGTACACCCGTACATGCCATCAAAGCCAAGCCTTTGGCCCGGTACCCAGAAGACCTCCTAATCCACTATGTCCTACAGCCCCCACTTGGCCATTCGTCGATTGGGGAATGGACATCGCAGGGTCTTTCTCGCCATCTTCCAAAGGCCATAAATACATCTTGGCCACCATTGACTACTTCTCTTCCTAGGCGGAAGCCCTTCCCTTGTAGGAGGTCACCGGTGAAGTGGTAGCCAGATTTGTCCGGTACAACATGATCTACCAATTCGGTACTCCCTGTCGCATAGTGTCCGACAATGGAACACCATTCAAGAATAGGGTTGTATATCAACTGGTGGCCAAATTTCACATCGATTGGAGAACCCCTTCGTTCTACAATCCCCAGGCCAATGGCTTGGCCGAAGCTTTCAACAAGACCCTATGCAAGCTCCTGGCTAAAATTGTTAGCCACCAGAAATGTGACTGGGGTGAAAAGGTGTTCGAGGCGTTATGGGCCTACCGGACGATTACAAAACCCCCACGGGATGCTCGCCATTCTCCCTTGTCTACGGAGCGGAAGCCGTCATCGCCATTGAAATCCAGTTAGCCTCGTCCCGCGTGGCGGTCCACACAGGCCTTGCCGGCCCTGATGAAGATGAATACCAGAGAAGGCTAGAAGAGCTCGCCGATCTAGATGGCAAACGACTCAAAGCCTACAAACACATACAAGTATACCAGGCCCGTATGGCACGAGCCTACGACAAGCTCATCAAGCAACGAGCCTTCAAGCAAGGAGACCTCGTCATGATCAAGAAAAAGGAAGTCATGGTAGGGCGCTCCAGTAGTAAGCTACAGTCGAATTGGCGGGGTCCATACATCATCCACAACATCTACGAGGGTGGGGCTTACATGGTCGTCAACCACAAGGGTCACAAGCTGTTCCTGCCTCTCAATGGCAAACACATGAAGCTATACTACGCACTAGAACATGAGTTCGCGCGCCATCCGGACTAGAGGCGTGCACCCCAACCACCACCAGCAAGATCGGTCTTCTCTGGCAAAAGGCCAAACCAGCCATTGCTTCCAGCCTCCCATCCCAGTCAAGTAACAAGGCTAATCGAGCCCTTCCAGAACCATTGTTAGACATTCTCGGGAGTCAGCCTCCTGCCTTTCGTCCTTGCAACAACCAAGGCGAGGATGCTCTAATACTAGCGACAGCCTAGCCGTCAGGCTCCCAGGTAAGCAAAAATAAAAAACAAAAATAAAAAACAAAAATAACAAAAATGGGGTTAAAAAAATAGAGATACCCTGGCGGATCCAGTCATCCTCATCGCAAGGAGGCGACTGGGGGCAAAAAGGCCAACAACCCGGCTGAGGCGGAAACCCGAAAGGGCACCTCAGGTAAAACTGGAAAACCCTCGACGTGAAAACCCGCAAGGGCGCGTCGAAAAAAGCTAAAGGGGGTCGGCTTTGGCGAAAATCCGAAAGGGCGGTAGAGCCGATAATGAGAAAATCTTCCTCTTCCAACCAGTCAGGGTGGCCGTCCACCCACTCCTCAATAGGTCATAGGCCTCTTCAAATACCAGCCTTCGATCAACCCACATTGCCAGATCATTAACCCTGCAATCTCCAGTTAGCCTCATGTCACCTTAATAACTCATTCTACTTTCGGCCCTCGCTCTGTCACGGCAGGCTGCCAAGTCCCAGTGTCTACGCAACATCCTAGTCACCATCCCAGCAAGCTCCAGTCTCAGCTTATTCCCAGATTTTGGTCATTCTACACTACTACATCCTACACCCCTGTAAATCCAGAACTTCCAAGTCCTATTATGATTCAGTTCCCCCTGCAATCCCTGACCTAGCAGCTATAACCCTAGTTACCTCCTGGCACGACAAACTGGCCCCCATCACTATAACTTGATGATTTTTGAGAGCCCTTATTAAGGGTGGAACAATATCCCGTCATCTACATCCTCCAGTTCCAGGTTACGTCCCCTGACAGCGGCATGCCACGGGCGGTAATCTCTCGAGTTAGAAAAAACAATAAATAAAAAAATGGGGTTAAAAATAGAGATATCCCGGCGGACCCGATCGTCCTCATCACAAGGAGGCGATTGGGGACAAAAATTGCCACCAACCCAGAAAGGTGAAAACTCGAGAGGGTGCCTCAGGCAAAATTAGGTAACCCCTCAGTGTGAAAACCCACAAGGGCGCAATGGAAAAAGAAAAATGATGTGGGACGGAAGTGGGGGGTCTTCTTCTTTCTGCCCATAGTCACGCTATAGCCTCCTAGCGCCTTCTTGAAGAACGCGCTATATCATCCTAGTGCGTTCACAGACGTTGGCAGAACGACGAACATCGACGTTGGGGCTCCCGTGGATGACTCCGGGGGTTCATAACACAAGGGGAAAGCACACGTGATGATGGACAACACACGGGGAACACTAAAATTGAAATCAAACCAACCTAATACTATCTAGGATAACTTTGGTGAAGGTGGATGTGGGGTGAGCGGCGAGGGAAGGAAGGTGGATGTAAATGATGCTAGGGCCATGAGGAAGCTTGGCTGGGGCCTCTCACCCGAACCCTTCGCGGGGATGGTGCAGCCGAGCTCCATCCTGACCTTAGCAACATCCTTTGGCGGTGGTGAGGGGAAGCGAATGTTGGTGGAAGAAGAACGAAGCTCTGAATGAGGCCTCACACTCGACCCCGTCTCAGAGCCGGTACACCCGGGACTTCGATCATCCTCCATTGAAGGGGAAAAGGAGAGGATCAGGGAGACAGAATTGGGCCTCGCACCCAGAGAGGAAAGGATGAAGGGGGTTTCCAAAGATTGGGGAAGATAGCCATGGCTATACTCAATCAAACTTTCATATATTCATTGCTTCATGTTTAATCAAACGAGAGGGGATACATATATAGGGGAAGGGAAAGACAAAACGACGCTAGAACATCGATTATAACCATGGAAAATAGCACACATCGAAGACTTAGGTGAGTTTAGGCGCCAGGATGTTTGACCGTCTGCAACTCCGTTTCTGTCTGAGATCGCGCTAGGGACACCTAGCGCCTTCTTCAGGTCGCGCTACCCAAGGGTAGCGTGTTCATCCTTGGCCTCGCAGCTTCCTCAATTCGCTTCGGCTCGACAGCTTGCTTGATTCCCATCAAAACCCTTCCACTGGGGAAGGTTCATCCTCGAACCTCGTAGCTCAAGATCCCAGTCTGTGAGAACAGCCTGGTTCCCTAAGCTCTGATACCATTTGATGCGGGATGGAAGTGGGGGGCCTTCTTCTTTCTGCCCATAGTCGCGCTATAGCATCCTAGCGCCTTCTTGAAGAACGCGCTATATCATCCTAGCGCGTTCACAGACGTTTGCAGAACGACGAACCTCGACGTTGGGGCTCCCGTGGATGACTCCGAGGGGTCATAACACAAGGGGAAAGCACACGGGATGATGGACAACACACGGGGAACACTAAAATTGAAATCAAACCAACCTAATACTATCTAGGATAACTTCGGTGAAGGTGGATGTGGGGTGAATGGCGAGGGAAGGAAGGTGGATGTAAATGATGCTAGGGCCATGAGGAAGCTTGGCTGGGGCCTCTCACCCAAACCCTTCGCGGGGACGGTGCAGCCGAGCTCCATCCTGACCTTAGCAACATCCTTTGGCGGTGGTGAGGGGAAGCGAACGTTGGTGGAAGAAGAACGAAGCTCTGAATGGAGCCTCACACTCGACCCCGTCTTAGAGCCGGTACACCCGGGACTTCGATCATCCTCCATTGAAGGGGAAAGGGAGAGGATCAGGGAGACAGAATTGGGCCTCGCACCGAGAGAGGAAAGGATGAAGGGGGTTTCCAAAGATTGGGGAAGATAGCCATGGCTATACTCAATCAAACTTTCATAGATTCATTGCTTCATGTTTAATCAAACGAGAGGGGATACATATATCGGGGAAGGGGAAGACAAAACAACGCTAGAACATCGATTACAACCATGGAAAATAGCACACATCGAAGACTTAGGGGAGTTTTGACGCCGGGATGTTTGACCGTCTGCAACTCCGTTTCTATCTGAGATCACGCTAGGGACACCTAGCACCTTCTTCAGGTCACGCTACCCAAGGGTAGCGCGTTCATCCTTGGCCTGGCAGCTTCCTCGATTCACTTCGGCTCGATAGCTTGCTTGATTCCCATCAAAAAAGGGGGCCAGCTCTGGCGAAAACCCGCAAGGGTGGTAGAGTTGGTAAGGAAAAAAATAAAAAAAAATCCTTCTCCATCTCTGCTCCTCACTAATGAAAGTCATCAACTGTGACACCGCGCCGACGGTAGGCTCGATGTCACTTCCCAACAACGGTGGCCAGCACACCCCCGAGGGTAGGCCGTCGCCAATCCCCAGTTACAGTACCTTGGCTACACACCTCGACGGTCAGCCGACCAGTCCCAGCATTCTAGCTACTACGCCTCAGTAGTCAACCAGCCATCTCCAGTCTCCAGTTCCAGTCTCCGGCTACGACGCCTTCAAAAACCAGCCACCCAGCTCCAGTCCCAGTCTCCAATTCCAGCTTCCGGCTACAACGCCTTCACAGGCTAGCCGGCCAGTGCGAGCTCTCAACTCTAGTTCTAGTTCCCAATTCCAGTATATCGGCTACACACCTCGACGGTCAGCCGACCAGTCCCAGCATTTCGGCTACTACGTGATGTGGGATGAGACCACGGACACGACAAGCTCGCGATTGTCCCTTAACGAGGGAAGCGTCGGATGTGCGCGGTTGAGAAACCGGTAATGAGCTAGGGTGGTCGGCTCTCACTTGTGCCCGGATCGGGTCACGGGACGGTCACGCTCTCTCCCGTAGCAGCGGTGATATGAAAATAAAGTGAGCTACGATCCTAGAACATGCTCTCTAGCAGTGGCATAAATAAGTATATATGAAAATAAGCAAATGCCGAGTGTAGGGAGCGAGAACGATACCTCCACGCGCTCGACGTGGGGAAGACGGAACCGGCCGAAACTCGTACTCCTGGAACAATAATACACAATATTACAGCAATACACGTCGCTGCCCACTCCACGCAGGGAGGTAAAGGGCTACACAATGGGGTCCGGGAGGACCGAATTCAGGTTGACGGGCGGCTTCTCGCGTTGATTCGGCAGCACCCGAACTAGTGACGGTGGGGCCCACGTGCTGTCCGGAGGGGTCGAGTGGGACCCGGTGACACCGCTATAGTGGGGACACTTAGGGAAGTGTTCCCCGGGCTGGCGGCATGCTGGTTCACCGGCCGGAGGCCAGGCGACTCCGATCGGCACCGGTCGGAATAACCGGCCACGGACCTGCCGATTCTATTTTCTGGCGCGTGCTCCGGCGAGAACGGACGCTGCGATCAGCCCCGACGTCGAAATGCGACGAAACCGGCGCCGTTGGAAAGCTGCTTCGAAGGGATTACACTCTCTGTGATTACAGAAAAATAACAAAGCATATACTTCTAATTGGGGAATTTTTAAGGTTACTGTTATATAGTGGCCTAACTCTCAGATCTGCAGGGCTGTTCTCTGAGAACTGCCATTGATCGTACGGTAGATGGCCGATTCAACTCTTCAGGTCTTCATCAAAGTTGTAGGAAATTGAGCTAGGAAGACGGAAAAATTGGTTTTGACAAGTTTGGATGTGGCTACGAATTGATAGGATATTAGTACTAACAGTGGGTTGGATCTGGAATCTGACTAAAAGCACTGTAGTAGAGATAGAACACGAATTTTGAAAAATAGGTAGAAGGCGGATCAGAAATTAAGAAAATTCGTGGATGTAGGGAATGATGGACAGAATGCCCAGTAAAATTGGGAGGGTTTGGAAAAATCACAAAGATGGTCGGAGGTGGGAAACACAGAGCTGCTGTCACTGTAGATAGAGACAGGACAGATCTAGGAGTGAAAGATGAACGAAAATGTAAAGATATCAAACGAAGGATTTTGGACCTGAATGTTTTTGTGGAGTTGGGGATACAAGATAGGAACAACCTCTAAAAATTTCAGATCAAGAGGACGTCGTGGCTGACTGCAGAATTTCGTGGAAGTCACCTCTATCCAGCAGGACAGAACCTTGAAGATGGCTCCGCGGTGGCTCGTAGGCGGCACGAACGGCGGCGGCGGCAGCACCGATGATCACCGGAGGTAGGGGGAAGAAGATAGCACTCTAGAATGGGGGTTGGGGATGAAGAAACCAGAGGGAGAGAGAGGGGAGGTCGAAATTCACTCAAGGGGGGGGTCTTGCACAATGCTTTTTCTCATTTCATTAATATTCAAATGGAAAATACAAGTATTTATATGCCTCCAATCTAATCCAATCTCCACCATTGGATCTAGAGATGGGGAATGAATGGCCTAGATTAAATGTGACCAACACACACACAAAAAATAAAATAACCCAAGTGGGAGACAAGCTTGACATGGTAGGTAGCCTACCTTAGACTTTTTACTCCCTTTGTCTACCCATGTGGCATTTGACATTCAACCATTCTAGATGGCCACCTAGGATGGTTGACCAGCCCCACATAGGTGACATGGACCAATGGGAAAGGGCTTAGGGCCCCCTTGCTGGTCCTACTATATAATTGCATAAAACCCCACACAATCCATGGGAATGACTCCTTGACTTATAAAGCCTTACATTTGCGTACATACTTTCCCAAGGATATAAACACAAACTAAAAGGACATAAATGCAAAAGAAAAAGTACATGCTCGGCGTCGATTCCCATCAACTCTCCCCGGGTGGGAGGAACTCGACCCCGTCGAGTAGGGGTATGGATGCTCGAGTACTCTGGTGGATCCGTCACCGTGCCAGGTAACGTGGGTACGCTCCACTCCAAGTGACCAGCACCTGCTCATTCCATATATACTCGATATTCACAACCTACCATGGGCTAGAGGTGGACACTCCGGGTGGGGCACTCTCAAAGGGAAGGAAGCAGCTCGAAGACTCACTAGGAATCACCGCTGAGTCCCTGTAGGTGACTGATCCGGGTATAGATGTAGAACCGATCCTATACTCATCGAAGGAGTCCAATCACCTCTTACTAATAAGTGAACGACAACGAGCTTACACAAGACACATGCAGACTCTCAAACTACACATAAACCATGCAAACAAACCATACAAGGAAAACACACGGACTCATCTATGACCCTAGACACACCTAATGTTAGTCTGACCCGTACATGGATGACGGCGGACCAGGACACCCGAATGTGTGCCATGCATGCATTTGACGTAACCGGAGGTTGACGTCATGGGGAACTCCTAGACATACTACGATGCACCAATCATGGACATTGGGCTTGGATGCGGGATGTCCGGGAGGTGCGGGTGGTTTAGAGGGATCGGGGAAACCAAAGTCTTCCTTACCCCCGAATGATGGTTCGGACCTATGACTATGTGGAGGTTGCTTGGCCCGAGTGGAAAAGGCTTGATAGTGAACTCCGCGGAGGAAGTGGAGTGAAGATGGCGGCTCGGGAGATTCACTAGTGAGGGGATCAAAAGGGTCGAAGAAGGTATGACCCCGTGAGCTGGGTTCCAACATGACATGGTCCCAAGTTTGGAATTCATAATCACCACCATACATTATGATCGGTGGGACGACGGACATGTGTAGGAAATAAGATTCCTCCCTTGGGCAAAAGGGAACGAAGTTAGACTCGGCCGGTATCGGGAGGAGTAGAAGAATCTCCGTGGTGACACACCCCACGGTGCACACGGAGGTAATGGACCCTAAGATCGGATGGGTGTAGCTAAGACTAGCGGGTTGGTCAAAGCCTCGCGCCAAAAGATGTGTCAACTTCCATTGTGAATCTAATCCCATGACAAGATCGTCCAATGTGTCAACATGGTGACTAGATCGAAATGTGGTATGGAAGGAGTTGACCGGCACTAAAGGGAGGATGGGGTCCATGGATGGAAAGGGAGGTGGGACCAAGCCATCCTTGAGCCAACTAAAAAGTGGCTCGGCGATGTATAGCGTTCCCGTAAGAAACACGGGTGGCTCGGGGATAGACGGCTCCAAGCATAATGGTTCCGAATGTAGAGTGGGCCGCTGGGGTTGGGTGGCTGGACATGTGAGGGTGATCTTGCCGGGTAGGTAAGGTGGGTATAAGGTGCAAGTCCTCTTGCCCCAGTCAATATTGGCTCTTCGTTCTCCTAACCACGTTTGCCCTAAAATGATGCATGAACCAGCAAGTGTGCCGATCCTGCACCATGCGCCATCGGTGTAGAGAACAGAGCCGATCCTCTTATAGAACTTAACACAAGCAAAATCACCATCGCGGACAATCTCGCCTGTCTTGGAGAGAGACTCCACGATGTCAAGAGAAACCCAATTATCCGACTCCCTATCGGTGAAATGGAGTTCCGTTATGGACCCGTTGGGTAGAGCGACTTTCATAGTGAGAGGGGTAAAACCAAGGGCTCGGTCCATGAGGACATTGACTTTGGCCACAAAGGTTGACCACTCGGATGTATGGTCTTGGGGAACGGCCATGGGTAGTGGATATGGACATGCATACACACGGTGACAAGACACTAGACCGACTATGCAAGTTTGGAATGCATGCACACTAAGGACCCTAGATGTAAACCAAGACTCGGTACGTGGCGGAGTTAATCGATCCGAAGATCACTCGCGCAAGTGTGCGGCCTTCCCGATAGGCGTAGCCTAACATTCGAACAACACCTTTTTATATACCGACTAATGGTATGCAAATGCGACGCAAAAGACACTTTTTTTATTTTAAAACAATGATGACCCTAAACACGACTTAGACAATGACTAATGGCTAGACGTAAATGACACCCTTTTTTTTTGGACACCCTAGACTCAAACTCGCTCTGATACCAAATTGATGCGGGACAAGACCACGGACACGACAAGCTCGCGATTGTCCCTTAACGAGGGAAGCGTCGGATGTGCACGGTTGAGAAACCGGCAATGAGCTAGGGTGGTCGGCTCTCACTTGTGCCCGGATCGGGTCACGGGACGGTCACGCTCTCTCTCGCAGCAGCGGTGATATGAAAATAAAGTGAGCTACGATCCTAGAACATGCTCTCTGGTAGTGGCATAAACAAGTATATATGAAAATAATCAAATGCCGAGTGTAGGGAGCGAGAACGATACCTCCACGCGCTCGACGTGGGGAAGACGGACCCGGCCGAAACTCGTACTCCCGGAACAATAATACACAATATTACAGCAATACATGTCGCTGCCCACTCCACGCAGGGAGGTAAAGGGCTACACAATGGGGTCCGGGAGGACCGAATTCGGGTTGACGGGCGGCTTCTCGCGTTGATTCGGCAGCACCCGAACTAGTGACGGTGGGGCCCACGTGCTATCCGGAGGGGTCGAGTGGGACCTGGTGACACCGCTGTAGTGGGGACACTTAGGGAAGTGTTCCCCGGGCTGGCGACACTCTGGTTCGCCGGCCGGAGGCCAGGCGGCTCCGATCGGCACCGGTCGGAATAACCGGCCACGGACCTGCCGGTTCTGTTTTCCGGCGCACGCTCCGGCGAGAACGGACGCTGCGATCAGCCCCGACATCAGAATGCGACGAAACTGGCGCCGTTGCAAAGCTGCTTCGAAGGGCTTAAAGGTTATGTGATTACAAAAAAAATAACAAAACATATACTTCTAATTGGCGAATTTTGAAAGTTGCTGTTGTACAGCGGCCTAACTCTCAGATCTGCAGGGCTGTTCTCTGAGAACTACCGTTGACCATAGGGTAGATGTCCGATTCAGCTCTTGAGGTCTTCATCAAAGTTGTAGGAAATTGAGCTAGGAAGATGGAAAAATTGGTTTTGAAAAGTTTGGATGTGGCTAAGAATTGATAGGATATTAGTACTAATAGTGGGTTGGATCTAGAATCTGACTAAAAGCACTATAGTAGAGATAGAACACGAATTTTGAAAAATAGGTAGAAGGCAGATCAGAAATTAAGAAAATTCATGGATGTGGGGAATGATGGACAGAACGCCCAGTAAAATTGGGAGGGTTTGGAAAAATCACAAAGATGGTCGGAGGTGGGAAACACAGAGCTGTTGTCACTGTAGACAGAGACAGGACAGATTTGGGAGTGAAAGATGAATGAAAATGTAAAGATATCAAACGAAGGATTTTGGACCTGAATGTTTTTGTGGAGATGTGGATACAAGATAGGAACAACTTCTAAAAATTTTAAATCAAGAGGACCTCGTGACTGACTGCAGAATTTCGTGGAAGTCACCTCTATCCAGCAGGACAGAACCTTGAAGATGGCTCCGCGGCGGCTCGTAGGCGGCACGAACGCCGGTGGCGACGGCGGCGGCACCGATGATCACCGGAGGTAGGGGGAAGAAGATAGCACTCCAGAATGGGGGTTGGGGATGAAGAAACCAGAGGGAGAGAGAGGGGAGGTCGAAATTCACTCAAGTGTGGGGGGGGATCTTGCACAATGCTTTTTCTCATTTCATTAATATTCAAATGGAAAATACAAGTATTTATATGCCTCCAATCTAATCCAATCTCCACCATTGGATCTAGGGATGGGGAATGAATGGCCTAGATTAAATGTGACCAACACACACAAAAAAAATAAAATAACCCAAGTGGGAGACAAGCTTGACATGGTAGGTTACCTACCTTACACTTTTTACTCCCTTTGTCTACCCATGTGGCATTTGACATTCAACCCTTCTAGATGGCCACCTAGGATGGTTGACCAGCCCCACATAGGTGACAAGGACCAATGGGAAAGGGCTTAGGGCCCCCTTGCTGGTCCTACTGTATAATTGCATAAAACCCCACACAATCCATGGGAATGACTCCTTGACTTATAAAGCCTTACATTTGTGTACATACTTTCCCAAGGATATAAACATAAACTAAAAGGACATAAATGTAAAAGAAAAAGTACATGCTCGGCGTCGATTCCCATCACTACGCCTCGGCAGTCAGTCGGCCACCTCCAATCTCTAGTTCCAGTTTTCGGCTACGACGCCTTCAAAGGCCAGCCACCCAGCTCCAGCCCCAGTCGCCAGTTCTAGCTTCCGGCTATAACACCTTCAAAGGCCATCCGCTCAGTGCCAGTCTCAGCACCAGTCCCAATATTCCGACTGCAACGCCTTCGAAGGCCAATCGGTCAGCTCCAGTTCTAGTCCCCAGGCCCAGTTGCAATTCTGGTGCCCATGCCAGTTCTGGTCCCAGACCCAGATCCAACCTCCAGTACCCCTTTTCAGTCCCAGTTCCTGACCGTGATGCCTTCCATGGCCACCCGGCCAGCTCAGCTCCAGTTTCCCTAGGCCAATACAGGCTACATTTCCAGCCGACAACGTGTCAATAGCCAGTACTCTACCACTCGGCCTATCACTGACGCACTCCAGAATCACCCCAGTAGCCTTAACCATGTAGGCCATCACATCCTTATAGGTCTATGCCGGCTCACCCCGACAGCATAGGTTGTTACTCTTCAGAGGATTAGCCCCAGCACCCAGTACTCTTTCCTTAGTTCCCAATACTCAGCCCCCACCACCCAGTACCCTGTTCCTGTACCTAGGACTCAATTCCCAGTACCTAGCACCCAGTTGCACCATTCTCCATGCTCAACCCCCTACTCTTGCACCCAAAGTCGGGTATACCCAGTTCCCTGCCACCCATACCAGTACATAGTAGAAGAGTTAAGCACGACTAATGGTATGTGGTCACCAGTCCCTACACACGTCACTGTTCCACGAGGAAAGGGGTGGGACAACTCAGTAAAGGATAAAAGAAACTCGGAAGTTCGTCATTAATACTCTGTAAAAGGAGCCTAAGACATGCCCTTGGGGTGACAAAATGCGTACAATCCGGGTAACATAATAAGAAGGGGGAAAAGAGATACAATCAAACCCCAGGCTCGCTCCCCTCCAGTGTTGCCAGACAAGAGTCAGCAACTGTAAGCTCCGCCTCTAGGGTAGACAGGAGCTGAGCACTGGCCTCGACCGTAGTCTCGGCCACCAGCCACTCAGCTCGGGCGCGCTCTGCGGCCAGCAACTACTCCTCCAAGGCCTTCCTCAACGCCTCGACCCGGCTCTCGGCCTACCCCAGCTGCACGGCTCAGTCCCAGGAAAAGGACATGGCTGCCTCGACGTGGCCCCTCTGCTTAACGAGGGCCAATGCAAGCCGGGCCTGCTGCTCTTGCACCTCTCAGATGGCCGCCAGCCTCCGACCCCTCTGCTCCTGAGCCTCGCGTGCTAGAATATATGGGTGCAAGGCTTAGATTCAGAGGGGGGGTGAATGAATCCCCTTGTAAAATTTACTTCGATTAAAACTATCTTAGAAGGATTAGTGCAGAAATAACACTAGGAGGCTCAATTAAGCAGATATACTATTGAGGTTCACACTCGAACACTTAGCCAGCACACGCAGTCTAATACTTTGCAAAGCACGCAGAAGCACTGAGCAGCTGGGTTGGATACAGACAAATAACATGCAACAGAGCTACAAATAGAAAGACTTAACCAACCTGTGAAGGGGGATTGAAGATATGGAAATACACACCACAAGTAAACCACTAGACACTAGATTTTTTTAGGTGGTTCAATCTCAACCTGAGATCTACGTCCACCCCTCACTCAATCCGAGTGAGGCTTCCCTTGCTCCAAGCAAGAACAATTAGACTCAGTCTGTAAACATACACTGCTTAACAGCTTGACTACCCGAGGGAGATAAATCCTACAACCTGGTTCTGCAACCCACAAAACCAGACACCTAGTTCTGCTACCCACAGAGCCAGAATCGGAGATCCAACTTCCATTCCTCTGAATCCTCAGAGGGAACCCACGAGCAACTACCCGTCACTTGCAACCGGAGACTAAGTCTCCCTTCCTATGCGTCCACAGAGGGAGACCGAAGATGACACTCCCTTCTCCTGAACACACAGGAGGAACCCCGATCCCTAAACAGGGAATTAGAAAACACAAAATGAATGGACAAAACAAACAAACGAAATGGAAAATAACAAGAAAATAAAGATAGAAATAAATTGTAGCTCCAAGGAGCAGACAGACTCTGGATCTGATCCCCGAGTCGAAGCACTGGCCGATTTGCAGTGATGCTATGACTGCTCTCTTTCTCTCACCCTTTGTCTGCTCCTCTCTTCTTCTTCTTTCTCTTCTTCCTTGTTGGGTCCCGTAGTGCAGGAACACGGATCTAGAGGGGGGGTGAATAGATCCTTTTACTAAAAATTATGTTCAATTAAAAACACAACTAGTACACAGCGGAATATACAAGATTGAGTAATTTAATCTAAACAGGTTTACACTAGATCCACTCAATCTCACCGAGCTCACACGATTGCACAAACAGATAGGATAGAGAACACACAAACACAATAATCAAACCACAAGACACGGGGATTTTTAAGGTGGTTCGGGACCACGACGGGCTCCCTACGTCCACCCCTCACCAAACTGGTGAGGCTTCACTACATGCTACAAAATGTAGCAACACGGGGATGAACCCCAACACACACACGCTACTTTCGCAGCAAACCACACACACGAGGCCTTGCCTCAACCTGCTGCCACAGCAGTACACACACACACACACACACACTACTGGGGAACACACCCCGAACAAATTCCTTACACTGAGTCACAACTCCGTCCACACACACGTAGGACAATGCCTACACAACCACACGGGAGTAAACTCCCAACCACACACAGGGAACACACCCCAAGTTATGCTCAGCCACACACCCAGATATACTCCGCACAAAATGACGCACATTAATCAACACACACACACTCGGAGACCCCTTTCTCCGAACACCCACACAAACCATTATCTCAAGTGTTTATGAACCAAAAACACATATATGCTATGACCCTCCAAACAAATTATAGAGATGAAAACTAGACAGATGCATCAAGTATAAGGCTCCCCCTTCTTCAGCAAAATCTGATTCTCCTTGGCTTGTTGACGGTTGATTATAATCTTGACATCATCTTCTTCCTCTCCTCGAGTTGATCATTTTTTTTTTCTTCAAATCCTAGCTCCAATCAAACCTTCATACATCACAAAAGGATTAGCTTCATAAACCCTTCTCCTCTCAACCTTGTGGCCACACTCTTCCTTCTTCTTCTGCAAGAGAAAGGAAAGCATTAGTTCATCTTGTTGCTTAGGATGAAAAACATAGCACTAATAAGAAAGCAATAACTAGATGAACAAAAGAGCATTCATATATATATATATTGCATCTCTTAGATAATCCATTCACAACCTTGAACAATCTCAAACAAAAGATACAGAAGTGAAAGATCAAGATAACTCCCTCATGAAATGCTTCTGCGGGATGAAGAACGAACTTGAAGCAAGTATGAAGTTTTACAGCACGAACGGAGGTTGGATCTTGATTTTAGATGCAGCTTTCAGCTGTATATGATCTTGGGCTTTGATTCAAACTTCTTCCTTTCGATTTCAGCTTCAGATCAAGGTGGAAGAGGGCTTGGGAGCTACAACTCCGAACCTGCACACACAAGGGTTAGCAACCACACCCAAAAATCGGATCTCACCTCTCTCCTTAGGGTTTGTGACCCAAAGAGAAGTATATAAATGATTATAACGGTCAAGGGACAGCATGGAGACCAGATCCACGAATTAGGGAGATGTTTAGGGCATTTGGAAATGATTGGTTGGACTTTCGGAGCACGAAAACGGCGGTCAAAATGTGCGGCTGGAGGTCCGACCTTAATGGGTCGACCCTTGGGGTCGACCCTCGGGCAATCAGAAGCCAAATAGAACAATTTTTATGTTCTATTTTACAGGGGTCGACCCTCGGGCAATCAGAAGCCAAATAGAACAATTTTTATGTTCTATTTTACAGGGGTCAACCCAGGGGTCGACCCTCGCGTTCCCAGAAACCAAACAGAACCAGCAACTGGTTCTGGGTTACAGGGGTTGACCCTAGGGGTCGACCCTTCCATGGGTCGACCCCAGGGGTTGACCCTTTCAGGCAGCTTTCACAAAAATGGTTCTGTTTTGAACAGAACCTGAGAGGGTCGACCCCATGGGTCGACCCATTCTTGTTTGGGCCTAAAAAACCACTAAAAACACCATCAAATCAATGGAAAACAATTGATTAAATATTACCATAATCCCATGAAGATCCACCATGATTTTTCATCCTGAAAAACATGATAAAGCAAGATGTTAGATCAAGATCAAAATATATGGGTCATGCATCAACATATGAAGCTCGTTTTGAGGTCGAGACCCAAATGACATGAAGTATGAACATGAAAGCACTTGCATGAGACACATAAATGCTTTGATAACATTTTCATCTTAAGATCCTCATATGAGTTCCAAATTTAGTTCAGAGCAACACTTACCTCATTGTTTTATATGAGTTCACATTTCTTATTGATTGGTTGAGTCATTCATACACATGGTCATGAAATTCCTAATATCATTCACCATAGCATGATAGTATAGATTTGGAATTCAAAGAGTAAGGAGCCAAGCCACATAAAATAATATTGAGTCACATTCAATTTGATCATCATCCAAACTCTCATCAATCCACACATCATTACCTTGGGGGCTAGCAATGGTTTATCATTACCATTTATCATTACCATTCATGATATCAATCATTTAGCATTACCATGCATGATATGAGGCTCAATATGACATTTTATCCAAGCATGTTTTCCATAATGCAATGTGCTAGCATCAAAGCACATATGAGCCTTATAGAGTCACAAATGCATCGACATGATATCCTAATAAAAGTAGTTTGTGAGCATTTCCACAATCATTTAGTTTGTGACCATTTCCACAACCATTTCCACAACCATTTCAAACTTCATACATAGGAAGACATGAATAACTATTCACGCACAAGGCCAAGCATTCACTCATTTTGTAATCATCAAAATCACATAAACAACAATCTCCCCCATTTTGATGATGACAAAATATTATGCTATAATGCTCTCTCCCCCTTTGACATAATCAGAAATGGGGAGCCGGACGGGGAATCCAGAATGCCAAGAACCTATGGACACTGGGATCATGAAGAGAACCAATATGCACAATATGCATGAAGTAATTGCAAAATAGTTTGATACCAATTGTTGAAATTGGAAATGTAAATGTGGACAATATGGTCATGTAGAATGCAAGATGACAAAACGATATGACAATGCTCACAAGTTGTAGCAATTGGAAATGGTGGATGGTAGGAACAAGAATGAGCAAGCAAACAGGCACTCATACACCCATAGGAAGGTAGTGACTCATGCAAGTCCTGATGACTTAAGCAGATAAGATCACATGCAAAGCTCCACCTTTGACATTGACATATTTGATGAATGACTTTGATTTTCAAGTTTTTGATTTTTTATTTTCTTGTGAAATGCATGAAACAGGATGTATGAAAATGATGAGACATGAAATGCATACAATGTAATCAAGCAGATATCTATAGATACATGCAACAAAATTCTTCACAAGAAGTGATACCAATTGATTTACAGTGAGGGGATAGGTGTAGGAAAAGTGCAAGTGAGTCATTAAGTTCAGAATACTCATGATTACACCTAGAGGATTATGCAGATAAATAGGAGAAGACGTACAGCAGGTCAAACAATTAATAAATTTTCAAAATACATATCAAATCAAATTACCATGTGTAAGTGAGTAAGATGAGTATGAATTTTAGTCATATGGATAACCAGATTTTCAAGTAAACACAATAGTAAGTTCACAAACTACATTTCAATATAGAGAACAGCGTATTGGAGGCTTCGCTCTTCCTCATCAAATTATCATCAGTAATTTTCATACTGACAATCTGAATTTTTCTAAGAAGGATCAGGTTCAAATAATTCCTTTTTACGTGAGAAGACACATCGAGCTCATGTCAGAATTCCTTTTTTACGTGAGAAGACTGAACCTTGTCACCTCATTTAAACAGAGATACTTTAGTCAACACTTTTCAGAAATGAACCACATCACGTCTTAGGTGACATGTGCCCAGTTTACTCAGTGAGACTTAGCATTGCTCTGCCTTTCATATCAACCATTTTTTTGTATGTGGAGGCAGGCAGCTTTTTCCTCAACTGTCTCTTATCATCCATGCATCAAGTTGAATTACTTTAGAGTGTTGAAATGAAATTCCTATATCTTTATGAACAACACTCAGAAATGAAATTCCTATATCTTTATGAACAACACTCAATTTCACATTAAAGTGCATGAAGTGTATGAATTTGATTTAACATGTATGGAGAAAATTTAACTTAGAACATGATAGTGTAGCTCCCCCTATGTAAATGTAATAAGCATGAAATGCTCCCCCTTAGAGTTTTACATGAAGCACACTTGTTAAGACTCAGATGCAATATTATTTATCAATGAAGTATATGGTCTTAGAAGTTTTAAGGAAGGGGTTGAATAACATATAATAACATGCAAGCATACGATGAAGATACGCATATGCAATGTAAAATGAAAAGGTATGCAATCTCAGTTCTTGAAATGTTGGCTCCAAGGATATGAGATCAATTGTTGGAAGTATTCATTTTGGTATTTATGCAACATGAAATGTGTAAAATGATGCATTTCAAAATATGCACTATATGTATGCTGAAAATGGCAACTATGCAACAAGACACACGATGAGCTTCATCTTCCAAAAGCACTATGTGAATGATGTACAGAGAATGATATGCAAATATGCAATGTGATGCAAGATTTCAGATTTCACATGACACTCTATATGCATCTAATGCAACTAATGTATGACACGCATTACCAATTGTTAAAATGTTAGGACACAATTTTATTCTGAAAAAAGAATTCAGAAAATTCATTCAAAGCATCAAAATCATCACATGTGAACTTTTCTTGAAAACAGTTGTGCTTTTATCCAGAAAGATGAGTGGCACATTGGTAAAGATCATGGAACATTGATCAACTTCAGTCCTCAAGATGTTCAGCCACAAACACAATATCATCATGCTGAGAGAATGGAAAAACATCATTTTTTTAAAATCTTCAGCATGCAAAACTCCCACATAATCAATGCATGATTTCAGAAAATACATTTAAGTTAGATGCCATACGTATAGATGATTCATGGTACCGGGCAGAGACATATTCTCACGCATGGTAATAGCTTTCAGACAAGCTTGACCTGCCCTTCCATGTGTCACCATTTTATATACCATGTAATCATTAAAGGCATTCAATGGCTACACTCTCATATATACTGCTCAGATGTTTCAATACCATTCAGCCAAGCATTCATTATCCACATTGTCAAGAACAACCAAGCGATATCCAAACCTTCAAAATCACTGTCTGTCAAGTTATGGCATTAACATCAAGACCAAGGAACTTCAGCCAAACACTTTATTTTCTCACCTTTATCTTGAGTTACCTTTATTAACATTTTCAGATTCTTTACTTTATTCCTCTTGTTGTCTTCTGCATCAATAAGCTCATTTCTTTCTCTCCTGCAAGAAATAGAATGATATTAGCCAAAAGAAATGGAAGTAGATCAAATCTGGCATTGAAGTCCTCTTGAGCTCCTTTCTTTCTCTCCATGATTTCAAGGGTTGATGGTCATTATCAAATCTGCACTGTAAAGAGCTCAATTCATGTCAATATTAAGTCAATGCATATGAAGAAACTAACTTCATGGCTTTTCATCACATATGACTCTCTCTCTCTCAACCTACAATATCAGAAACTCAATTTCATATCAATCTCAATTCAATACAAGTGAGAAGCCCAATTTCAGTGTTTTTCTTCTACAAGACAATCTCCTATGAGCTGCAAGAATGTATGATGAATTGCAACTCTCAATACAAGTGATTCACTCAAGCTGTCATGAGTTCAAAATTAATTTCAGAAATTCCAGGTTTAGTCCAACATGTGTAAAGAGTCATGTCTATGCATATAAGGCACATGAAACACATAAGACTGCCTCTACAATCAAATCAATATCAATTCAAGGACAAACCCATGTTTACCAAGACATCACACTCGAACTGGCCAAGTCGACTTAAAGCCTTCCCCTTGGTCTCAAGGTAATCCTGCAACAAAGTTCTCATTTGGTTGTTTTGGGTACCCAAACCTTCTTGGGTCCCGGATGGTTAGTTGCACCTCTAGAGGGTGCCTTCCACAGTTTTTGGGCATGCATATCATCAAAATGCATTAAAGAGCAATCATATATGGTATGCCCAAACTCACCATAATAATGACAATGATCAAAAGACTTCATATTTTTCTTGTAAGAATGAGCATGAAATTTTTGTGGGTTTGAAGAGGTGTTCTCATTTTTCAAACTAGAGCAATTGTTCATCTTGTGACCGAGCCTTCCATAATGAAAATAGTTCAATGGAGCAAATCTTTCAAATGGTCTTCTTGCATGTACATAAGAGTTATCAAAAGTTCTTTTTGTGTTCAAAGACTTTCTTGGCTTTGTGAAGCCATTCATTTTCTTGCATGCTTCTAGATCTTCAGATTTCATCAAAAAATAATCATGCATCATATGACCAAGTTCACCACAATAAAAATATGAGATTTTCTTTGTGGATGCATGTGTGTGTGCAACATGATTTTTCATGGCATTCATCGTGACACCAACAATATTTTTAGCCTTTTGATGTAAGTTTTGTTTCTTTTTCAGACTTTCATTTGATCTCTTCGTTGTTTGAGGAGCAGATTGATTTGGAGGCTCATTTGATGTGCTGGCTATATTTGATCTATGGACAAATGATGTATAGACTTTATTTTCAAAATTCTTTTTGTTCACAGGATTATAGCCCAGCCCCTCTCTTTGGAAATTCACCTTAGTCCCCAATATTTTGTTTAGATTTTCTTCCCCATTCACAAACTTAGACAAGGATGCATTCAAGTCACCAATTGCAGATTCAAGGGATGCAATGTGCAATTCATAGTTAGCTATTTCTTGTTCAAGCACATGCACCTTATCAGATTCATCAACTATCACAGATTTCCCTTTTTCAAGATTTTCAAGCTTTTTCAATCTACTTTCAAGCAGGGTGATTTGAATTTGCATCGCACTGTTCTCCTTTTTGAGTTCTTCATTTTCATTTACAAGTTTATCATTTATAATCAATTCATTGCAAATATCATGATCAATAGAGTTTGATTCTATTTTGTTTCTTAGATCTTTTTCAGTTTTCTCCAATTGATCAATTATGTTCTTGAGGGCAACATTTTCATTTCTCAAACAAGCAATGGTTTCTTTGTGACATTCAACATCATGCTCTAAAAGTTCATTGAAGTTAACAAGCTCAGAACATTTATCACAAGAACCATTTTCATGGACCAAGTTTTCAGATTTCTTTTTCAATTTTCTATTTTCTGACTTGACTTTCTTATATTATTTTTCCAACTCATCATAAGCTTCAACAAGATCATCAAGAGTAAATTCTTCAGAATCAGATTTTACATGTTCTGCATTTTCATCACTTTGTTGATCAGCATCATCGGCCATGAGACATTTTTGCCTTTCATTTTCTTGAGCTTTGATCAACCGATCCATAAGCTCCTTTGCCGTCCTACAAGAAGATACAAATGGACACTTATTAGTATTTACGGAAGCTTTCAATAAACTCAAAGCAGTAACATTATCATGATACATTATTTTATCCTGATTAGACCACTTGGTCTCATCTAGAGGTAATATGTGTGGACCATGATAAATCAATTTCCAAAGGCTAGGATTAATGGAATTGATCACCATACAAAGTTTTCCTAGCCATGAATCAAAATCTGAACCAGTGAAGATTGGCAAACAATTCATTGAGACATGTTCAACAGAAGAATTCATGATTGTAGAATGCACTAGGATCACTCTGTAGATCGCAAGATCCAGGGACAACAGAGCCTTGCTCTAATACCAATTGTTGGGTCCCGTAGTGCAGGAACACGGATCTAGAGGGGGGGTGAATATATCCTTTTACTAAAAACTATGTCCAATTAAAAACACAACTAGCACACAGCGGAATATACAAGATTGAGTAATTTAATCTAAACAGGTTTACACTAGATTCACTCAATCTCACCAAGCTCACATGATTGCACAAACAGATAGGATAGAGAACACACAAACACAATAATCAAACCACAAGACACGGGGATTTTTAAGGTGGTTCGGGACCACGACGGGCTCCCTACGTCCACCCCTCACCAAACCGGTGAGGCTTCACTACACGCTACAAAATGTAGCAACACGGGGACAAACCCCAACACACACACGTTGCTTTCGCAGCAAACCACAAACACGAGGCCTTGCCTCAACCTGCTGCCACAGCAGCACACACACACACACACACACTACTGGGGAACACACCCCGAACAAATTCCTTACACGGAGTCACAACTCCGTCCACACACACGTAGGACAATGCCTACACAACCACACGGGAGTAAACTCCCAACCACACATGGGGAACACACCCCAAGTTATGCCCAACCACACACGCGGATATACTCCGCACAAAACGATGCACATACGACAACACACACACTCGGAGACCCCTTTCTCCGAACACCCACACAAACCATTATCTCAAGTGTTTATGAACCAAAAACACATATATGCTATGACCCTCCAAACAAATTATAGAGATGAAAACTAGACAGATGCATCAAGTATAAGGCTCCCCCTTCTTCAGCAAAATCTGATTCTCCTTGGCTTGTTGACGGATGATTATAATCTTGACATCATCTTCTTCCTCTCCTCGAGTCGATCCTTTTTTTCTTCAAATCCTAGCTCCAATCAAACCTTCATACATCACAAAAGGATTAGCTTCATAAACCCTTCTCCTCTCAATCTTGTGGCCACACTCTTCCTTCTTCTTCTGCAAGAGAAAGGAAAGCATTAGTTCATCTTGTTGCTTAGGATGAAAAACATAGCACTAATAAGAAAGCAATAACTAGATGAACAAAAGAGCATTCATATATATGTTGCATCTCTTAGATAATCCATTCACAACCTTGAACAATCTCAAACAAAAGATACAGAAGTGAAAGATCAAGATAACTCCCTCATGAAATGCTTCTGCAGGATGAAGAACGAACTTGAAGCAAGTATGAAGTTTTGCAGCACGAACGGAGGTTGGATCTTGATTTCAGATGCAGCTTTCAGTTGTATATGATCTTGGGCTTTGATTCAAGCTTCTTCCTTTCGATTTTAGCTTCAGAGCAAGGTGGAAGAGGGCTTGGGAGCTACAACTCCGAACCTGCACACACAAGGGTTAGCAACCACACCCAAAAATCGGATCTCACCTCTCTCCTTAGGGTTTGTGACCCAAAGAGAAGTATATAAATGATTATAACGGTCAAGGGACAGCATGGAGACCAGATCCACGAATTAGGGAGATGTTTAGGGCATTTGGAAATGATTGGTTGGACTTTCGAAGTAAGAAAATGGCAGTCAAAATGTGCCGCTGGAGGTCCGACCGGAATGGGTCGACCCTTGGGGTCGACCCTCGGGCAATCAGAAGCCAAACAAAATAATTTTTATGTTATGATTTACAGGGGTCGACCCTCGGGCAATCAGAAGCCAAACAGAACAATTTTTATGTTCTGTTTTACAGGGGTCGACCCTCACGTTCCCAGAAACCAAACAGAACCAACAACTGGTTCTGGGTTACAGGGGTCGACCCCAGGGGTCGACCCTTTCAGGCAGCTTTCACAAAAATGGTTCTGTTTTGAACAGAACCTGAGAGGGTCGACCCCATGGGTCGACCCATTCTTGTTTGGGCCTGAAAAACCACTAAAAACACCATCAAATCAATGGGAAACATTTGATTAAATATTACCATAATCCCATGAAGATCCACCATGATTTTTCATCCTGAAAAACATGATAAAGCAAGATGTTAGATCAAGATCAAAATATATGGGTCATGCAATAACATATGAAGCTCGTTTTGAGGTCGAGACCCAAATGACATGAAGTATGAACATGAAAGCACTTGCATGAGACACATAAATGCTTTGATAACATTTTCATCTTAAGATCCTCATATGAGTTCCAAATTCAGTTCAGAGCAACACTTACCTCATTGTTTTATCTGAGTTCACATTTCTTGTTGATTGGTTGAGTCATTCATACACATGGTCATGAAATTCCTAATATCATTCACCATAGCATGATAGTATAGATTTGGAATTCAAAGAGTAAGGAGCCAAGCCACATAAAATAATATTGAGTCACATTCAATTTGATCATCATCCAAACTCTTCAAACCACACATCATTTCCTTAGGGGCAAGCAATGATATTTGCATCTCAATCATTACCAAAGTACATATGCATGACATGAGGCTCAATATGACATTTATCCAAGCATGTTTTCCACAATGCAATGTGCTAGCATCAAAGCATATATGAGCCTTATAGAGTCACAAATGCATCGACATGATATCACAATAAAAATAGTTTGTGAGCATTTCCACAACCATTTAGTTTGTGATCATTTCCACAACCATTTCAAACTTCATACATAGGAAGACATGAATAACCATTCATACACAAGGCCAAGCATTCACTCATTTTGTAATCATCAAAATCACATACACAACATTCCTCTTCTCTCACTCACAGCATTCTTCCAATGGAATCTCACTGTTTCTTCACTCTACTGCTCTCTTTCACTTCTTCTTCTCACTTTTTCCGATACTCTATTTTTCTCTCATGATCTCTTGCTTCTTTCTTTTCATCTGCTTCTTCTGCTCTTCTTCTAATCTTTCCTTTTCTACTCTTCTTCAGTTCTCTTCTTAGGTTGGCAATGCCCTCTTGCATGTTCGCTCGCTCTCCTTTTTATATCCAAAGATAGAGTATCGTAATCCATTTGGATACGATAATTTGATACCCTTTAATTTCTTTCAATGGCCCATGCGGCAGGGAGCAGAATATTCCTCAGACACAGTGGCCTTGGATCACATGCTCATTCATATGCTCCCTAGGTTCGCGTGCCCATCATTGGGTGAGTTGGGATCACGTGCCTCAGCTCTAGTTTGAGCTCATGTACTTGCCTGAGTCTTGATGCATTCTGCCCATCACATGTTTGATAAAGTTCCTGCTAATAAGAGATAAAGCATTTCATCAAACACTCTATTATCATCATCAGATGCAGACATAGCCAATATTACATTAGTCAAACAATGAAATCAAAGGTGTATAAAATGATGTACAAGAATTGACCTGTGTAATACACAGGTAGACCTTTATGCATAAGGATGATGAATGAAGACATGAACTAATGCACTGACATTAGTGATGCACTGACAGACCTGACATGTAATGTGCATAGACTAGGACTCTTCATATGCACAGACTTTAAAAAAACACTAGACAATGCATGTGCACAGACCTACTTTATGCATGTGCACAGACCCTAAACACTACATGTGTACAGACCATAGTATGCAGTAATGACAATGTGCACCGACCTTTACATGTAGCACTTTCCTCATGTGCACTGACCTTGTAAAGCACACTAGCACATATGCTTAGACCTCATAGTGCAAGCTAGCACATATGCTCAGACTAGAATGAGCAAGATGCAAAATATGCATCAACCTCAGCATGCAAGATAGAACATGTGCGTCGACCTTCATGCAATCAAATGAACATGTGCACCGACCTTATACGACATAAAACAAAATGTGAACTGACATTATATGCCATAAGGAAAAACATGCATCGACCTTTATTCACCTTAGGTACTCATGTGCACCGACCTATATGCATAAAACAAAATGTGCACCGACCTTAAACAGCTAGCATAAAAATGTGCATAGACCTTATGCATTGCAGTAAAAACATGCACCGACCTTGGTTAGCACTAGGTGAAAACATGCACCGACCTTTCACACATGCACAAAACATGCACCGACCTTGGTTAACACTAGGTGGAAATGTGCACAGACCTTATGCAAAACATGCACCAACCGTTCACACATGCACCGACCTTGGTGAGAAACATATACACACTAGCGTCAACCTTAGTGAGTATTCGTAAACACTTGCACTGACCTTAGCGGGTACTCGTACACACTAGCATCGACCTTAGTATGTACCAGGTCCATCGTGCAACAACTTGCGTCGACCTTAGTGAGAAACATATACACACTAGCATCGACCTTAGTGAGTACTCGTATACACTAGCACCGACCTTAGTATGTAACAAATTGAAACAAGCACAAACCTTATTATGCATGTGTTCTACATTAGCATAGACCTTAGTGTGATGTGCACAGACTTTACCTTGTGCTGGCAAGAGGTGCACCGACCTTACCTTGTGCTGGCAAGAGGTGCACCGACCTTACTGTCAACCAATAGTACAGCTTGTACTGATTGGAGCTTCGACTGGCTGAGGTAGACTATTGACCCTTTTTGTTGACTATGCATTGACTTCATTGACCATGTTGACTTTTCTTCATTTCTTCTAATTTTAACTGGCCTCTTACCTCATGCTGATTTCCCCTGTCAATTGTTCTCTACAGTCTAACTATCCTGCCAATGTCCTAATTGTCCTGCCAATGTCATGTACCATACTTTCCAGCATGCACATGAGAATGCACATGAAGAGTTTAAGACATATATCATCATCAATCGTACACACACATCATGACATCATCAAAATCACATAAATGCAGCATCAACACATATGACATCATGCTTAGATGAGTCATAGTGTTTGGCATCATCAAAATCACATGTGTACAATAATCTCCCCCTTTTTGATGATGGTAACACTATGAGTCATAAAACAACATGCTGACTCATATCAAACTATTCTCCCCCTTTGACTTCATCAAAAAGGAAATGATAGTTTGAGAAAATCAGTAGAGAAAAATACAAGGCATGAATGATATGATTGAGTCACGAGTTATACTCTCCCTTTCCAAATGATCTAAAACTGACACTCAGAGCAAATCATGTAACCCTACTCCCCCTGAAGATGTGAGATGTATGGAAGTGAGGATAGGAGTATGACTAAAGGCAGGCAAGATAATGATCAACAAAAATCACAGGGACAACCAAGAAGTAATATCAATATGAGCATGGAGAAATAAGACTAATCTCCCCCTTAATACCAGAAAGATGCTGATGAGTCAATCTTCCCCATTTTGTTAGGATCAAAAGATGATATCAACTAAAAACACATGAGCAATCATAGATAATTTCAGGTCGTAACCAGGAAGCATTAAGAACAGTGAGCACAATCTGTGTTTGGATTTCAACAGTAAATAGGAACTGAGCACAAGAATTCCACATAAGTTTCAAACACATGAGTATTTCAACAAGATTTTCAAAGAGATACCAATTTCATAAATTCAAAAATAAGAATTTTGAGAGTCTTCCATTATAAGGGCTTATGAATGAATCTTTATTGAACAACATGGTTTAAATAAGATGTATACATAGTTTGCCAACAAAGTTCTGTACTCATATCTGAAATCAAGGTTTAATAAGAGTGAACCAAGCCCTCATATTTACATCTTGATTAACCTCCCTTCTTCTTACTCAGTCAATTTCAATAACTTCTTTAGGAATTACATTCATTAGTATTGAGGTTAAACAACCATGAAATCATTTAATTTTGTCTAGGGTTGCAGCAAATTATCTTTTGCAACAAATTTTAGATATTTCATTTGTTCAACAAAACTTTCATGCTAACAATTTTGAGAGCAATCTAGTTCAGTCCACACCTTGTAACTAGATGATATACGTTGTTTAGATGCCAATATCCCTAAGCATTTAGTATGACTTAACAGTCATGCCGCATATAGAACAGAGTTAACTTTTGACCTCATGACATACCTCAACTCATTTCTTTGATGAGTGAGATGTGTTTCTCAGTGTCTAAGCCATTGCTCTGCTTAATTTTCAATCATTTTTAAGCAGAGTTAACTATGGCACCTCATGACTCAGTCCTTTGGACATGGTTTCTCAATAGCCAAAGTCATTGCTCTGACAACTATTTACCCTTTGGACATATTCAAAAAAACTCATTTGTTTAAAAATAATACTAATTTCATGTATTTCAACCAAATAAAGCCATGAGTTCAACATTTCAGATTTTAGAAGATTTTACAAGACACAACATGAACAGTTGGTTAAAGTTTATTAAAAGATGATTCAGATTTTTGCAAGACATTCAAAACCAAACTCAATGAATACATTGAACTTAAACCAATATGATCTTTTTGAACATTCATAAACCTGTATAATGGAAGATTCCTTGTTAGAGTATTTTTCAGATTTATGATCAAGGTATACGGATTGAAATCTTCCTAAATTATAGAAAGATCAAGTGATTTGTCAGAAGCAGCTAGTATGAATCAAATGAGCCAGCAACAAAACAAAAAAAACATCATGTGAGAGAGAATTTTGAATTCAGATATGTGACAGAGATGATCATGAGTGCATCAAATAAACTCAAATGATTTCTGAGCAGATAGTGGAGATTAAATGATATGAGAAGTAATGGAAATATTGGTCCAACTGAAATCAGATCAACTTATGAGACAGTGAAGAATTCGGTTGACCAATCAAGACAGAATCAAGATCAAAAGTACATCAATGAAGGTGTCGACACAGCTCACAAACTGCATAAAATAGAACACTTGCAAAAAAAATGTTGACTCATGGTGTTGACACTTCTAATGAGGACTATTAAAAAGTGCAACAAATGTACTCCTCCTAACAGTATGCAATGTATGCAATGGACACAATGTTTTCTTAAAATGAACTCCTCTTATCTATATGAACTATATGACAATTTTTTAAATGTCAATTATGATATAATGACATGCAGGGGACTTAATCTAAACAAATATGCATGAGTTACAATATTTCCCTTGACAGACTCCCCCTGACTTTATGCACTATATGATTGAATTCAGAGTGCAATATATGCAATGAAGTCTATGCAGGGAGTTTAATGAATTACGCTCATGAATAATCTAGACTGCTCTAAGTGCATATTTGACCCAAGGTACCAGGCAAAGGGCTAGCCTCTACGCATGATGTGGGTTTCCAGACAGACATAATCTATCCTTCTCTCAACGTACCCTTTTATATACCTCTGGGTCATGCATGACAATGCAATACAGATGCAGTTTTCATAACAAATATCACTCACAAGTAGTTTAGATTTTTCAGAATATGACATTCAGTTCATTCTCAGTCAAACATATGCACAAATAACTCAACATATGCAATGATAGACTCATGATGAGAAATGCAGATGTCCGATGTAAATGCAAACATGTATGCATGAGATTCTAACAGATTTAGCATGATATGGAGCAATACAAAATCCTAGATGCACAGTCAACCCATGGTACTTGGCGGAGCACTTAGGTCCAAAGGACCACCTTTCGCATGGTCGGAGCTTCCAGGTGGACTTTATCTGCCCTTGGGCAATTACCATTTCATATACCGACGGGTCACACAACAATGTGACAATTAAGCATGATATTCAATTCAATCTCAATTTGATATATGCACAATTTATTCAACATATGCATTGAGAGACAAAAATACAATTGACAAATATGTATGCATGAGATTTTAACTAATAAATAAAGCATGATTTGTATCTATCTCAAGGAGGTTATTAAAAACTCAAGTAACCATCCTATCAACATGCAACAAAGAGGGGTTTTACCATGCTCAGGTGCCTTGGCTTATTAACCCCTTTTATTCATCAGCTTCCAAGGCACTCCTACAAAATAGCTTTTATTTTGCACAAATAGGTACCCAAGATGTATTGGGTCCTGTCATGACAGTGGCACTTCTAAATTGTGCTCTCAACATTTTCTGAGCTAGTATGTCATCATATTTCATCAGTGAACAATCAAATATGGAATGCCTAAAGTGTCCACAATAATGACATGACATAACAGACTTTGGGTTCTTTCTATGCATATTAGCATTAGCATGAAACTGATGTACATGAGCATGAATGTTTCTGTTGTTAATATGAAGATTTTGTCCTTTGTTATCAACCAGCCAGCAATTCATAGCTCTGTGGCCTGACTTTCCACATTCAAAGCATCCAAATGATCTTTCTTTAAAACCAGATTCATTCATACCAAAATCAATTTTGTTTGCAAGGAATTTATCAGTTTTAGAATTAACTCTTTTCCCTTGAGCATGCCAACAGTCCTTGACTGTGTGGCCAATATTTCCACAATGGAAGCACACAATGTGTTTACCTCTAGACTCAAATTCATTTCTATCAACAAACTTTTTATTGACAGGGAAATTAATATATTTTGAGTGAACATTTCTTCCCTGGCCAATCTAGCAACATGCAGCAATGTGGCCTTCCTTACCACAACAATAGCAATGAATTTTTTTATTCTAAACAGAAATAGATTTCTTAGCACGAGGATTCCTAGCATGTGTTTTACCAAAATTCAAACCATCCTGCTTCATTACAAAGCAATAATCCATCAAATGTCCATGCTTACCACAGTAATGACAAGACACATTAGATTTCTTTGAAGCATAGTTTTTCTCATTGTTGAATTTTTGTTTATGAGTTTTTAGATTTTTAGGATGTTTATGAGTTTTGCATTGTTTCTGGATTGTGGTCTGTTTAACTTGTGAGGTGGTGGCAACATTAGATATTTTTTCAAAAGATGTTGTCAGCTTGTTTTCAAAAGATTTTTTATTGACCGGATTGTAACCCAACCCCTCATTCTGGAAGTTCACCTTACTTCCAAGGAGTTTATTCAGATTTTCTGTTCCGCTCACGAATCTAGACAAAGAATTTTTTAAACCCACTATTTTTGTTTGAAGGGATGAAATCTAAAGTTCATAGTCTTTTATCTCCTCTTCACAAGAAATGATTTGTTGATGCATGACATTATTCAAAATTTTGAGGTTTTCAATTTCCTATTTCAATTTTGTTTCACAATTAGCTTCATTTTCTTTCAAAACAGATTTTCCCTTCTCAATAGCTAACCATTTTTCTGACATGATAGTATTTAAGACCATGAGCTTTTTATTCTGTTCTTTCAGATTGCCATTTTCTTCCATTAGGGTTTCTTCAAATTGTTCAACTTCCTTTTTCTTTTCAAGTAAACATTCATTTTGTTCTTTTAAATACATAATCAGATTTCTCTGCATTTCAACATTAGAATTAAGATCATCAGTTAATTCCTTCAGACAAACACATTCATTACATATATATTCATTTGAACATGTGTTTTCAGCTTTCAGTTCCTTTTCCAATCTCTTATTTTCAGATTTTACTTTCCTATACTTTTTATACAGTTTAGCATACATTCCTTTTATATCAGCAACAATCATTTCATTAAAATCAGATTCAGATGTTACCTGGTCCTCTATTTCCTTGCTCGAAGTGCTTTTTTTAGCCATAAGACATTTCTAGTTCTCATGAAATGTGATCACTGAATCCCAGATCTCCTTCGCAGTCCTGTAGGTAGAAATAGAGAAAATGACATTAGTATCTACTGCATTCTGCATGATGTTCAGAACTTCTATATTCTTAAAATTCTTTTGTTTGTCCTTTTAGGACCATGTACTCTCCTCTCGAGGCAAAACATGTGGACCATGTTCAATGAGATTCCACAGTTTTGGATCTATAGAGTTTATAAAATCGCACAGACTGCCTAACCAATTACTAAAATTGGAACCATCAAATATCATCGGAGAATACATTGAAACAATTTAAAGAACAGATTCAAGATAATGCACCGAAATTACTAGGGCACTAAAGACAAGCAGGATCCTCTGTAGATCGTTGGATCTGATGAATCAGAGACCCACTCTGATACCACTTGCTAGAATATATGGGTGCAAGGCCAAGATTCAGAGGGGGGGGTGAATGAATCCACATTTAAAATTTACTTCGATTAAAACTATCTCAGAAGGATTCATGTGGAAATAACACTCGGAGGCTTAGCTAAGCAGATGTACTATTGAGGTTCACACTCGAACACTTAGCCAGCACAGAAAGTCTAATACTTTGCAAAGCATGTAGAAGCACTGAGCAGCTGGGTTGGATACAAACAGATTACATGCAGCAGAGCTGCAAATAGAAAGACTTAACCAACCTACGAAGGGGGATTGAAGATATGGAAATACACACCACAAGCAAACCATTGCACACTAGATTTTTTAGGTGGTTTGATCTCAACCTGAGATCTATGTCCACCCCTCACTCAATCCGAGTGAGGTTTCCCTTGCTCCAAGCAAGAACAAGCAGACTCACTCTGCAAACATACACTACCTAATAGCTTGACTACCCGAGGGAGACAAATCCCTCAACCTGGTTCTGCAACCCACAAAACCAGACACCTAGTTCTGCTACCCACAGAGCTAGAACTGGAGGTCCAACCTCTCTTCCTCTGAATCCTCAGAGGGAACCCACGAGCAACTACCCGTCACTCGCAACTGGAGACTAAGTCTCCCTTCCTCTGAGACCACAGAGGGAGAACGGAGATGACACTCCCTTCTCCTGAACACACAGGAGGAACCTCGATCCCTAAACAAGGAATCAGAAAACACAAAATGAATGGAGAAAACAAACAAACGAAATGGAAAATAACAAGAAAATAAAGATAGAAATAAACTATAGCTCCAAGGAGCAGACAGACTCTGGATCTGATCCACGAGTCGAAGCACTGGCCGATATGTAGTTGATGCTATGGCTGGTCTCTTTCTCTCGCCCTCTGGCTACTCCTCTCTTCTTCTTCTTTCTCTTCTTCCTCTTCTCTCACTCACAGAATTCTTCCAATGGAATCTCACTGTTTCTTCACTCTGTTGCTCTCTTTCACTTCTTCTTCTCACTTTTTCTGATACTCTGTTTTCTTCTCCTACTCTCTTGCTTCTCTCTTTTCGTCTGCTTCTTCTGCTCTTCTTCTAATCTTCCCTCTTCTACTCTTCCTCAGTTCTCCTCTTAGGTTCGCAGCGCCCTCTTGCTTGTTCGCTTGCTCTCCCTTTTATATCCAAAGATAGAGTATCGTAATCAATTTAGATACAGTAATTTGATACCCTTTAATTTCTTTCATTGGCCCATGTGGCAGGGACGAGAATGTTACTCAGACACAGTGGCCTTGGATCACATGCTCAATCATATGCTCCTTGGGTTCACGTGCCCATCATTGGGTGACTTGGGATCACGTGCCTCAGCTCTAGTTCGAGCTCACATGCTTGCCTAAGTCTTGATGTGTTCTTCCCTTCACATGTTTGATAAAGTTCCTACCAATAAGAGATAAAGCATTTCATCAAACACTCTATTATCATAATAAGATGCTGACATAGTCAATATTACATTAGTCAAACAATTAAATTAGAGGTGTATAAACTAATGTATAAGCATTGACCAATGTAATACACAGGTAGACCTTTATGCATAAGGATGATAGATGAAGACATGAACTAATGCACTGACCTGAGTGATGCACTGACAGACCTGACATGTAATGTGCACAGACTAGGACTCTTTATATGCACAGACTTGAAAAAAACACTAGACAATGCATGTGCACAAACCTACTTTATGCATGTGCACATACCCTAAACACTACATGTGTACAGATCATAGTATGCAGTAATGATAATGTGCACCGACCTTTGCATGCAACACTTTCCTCATGTGCACTGACCTTGTAAAGCACACTAGCACATATGCTTAGACCTCATAGTGCAAGCTAGCACATATGTTCAGACCTAAATGAGCAAGATGCAAAATATTCATCGACCTCAGTATGCAAGATAGAACATGTGCGTCGACCTTCATGCAATGAAATGAACATTTGCACCGACCTTATATGACATAAAATAAAATGTGCACCGACCTTATATGCCATAAGGCAAAATGTGCATCAACCTTTGTTCACCTCAGGTACTCATGTGCACCGACCTATATGGATAAAACAAAATATGCACTGACCTTAAAACTGCTAGCATAAAAACGTGCACAGACCTTATTCATTGCAGTAAAAACATGCACGGACCTAGGTTAGAAATAGGTGAAAACATGCACAGACCTTTCACACATGCACAAAACATGCACCGACCTTGGTTAACACTAGGTGGAAATGTGCACAGACCATGTGCAAAACATGCACCGACCTTGGTGAGAATCATATACACACTAGCGTCGACCTTGGTGAGTATTCGTACACACTAGCACCGACCTTAGTGAGTATTCGTACACACTAGCACCGACCTTAGTATGTACCAAGTCCATCGTGCAACAACATGCATCGACCTTAGTGAGAAACATATACACACTAGCATCAACCTTCGTGAGTACTAGTACACACTAGCACCGACCTTAGTATGTAACAGACTGAAACAAGTGTCAACCTTATTATGCATATGTTCTACATTAGCATCGACCTTAGTGTGATGTGCACAGACTTTACCTTATGCTGGCAAGAGGTGCACCGAACTTACTGTCAACCAATAGTATAGCTTGTACTGATTGGAGCTTTGACTGGCTGAGCTAGACTATTGACCCTTTTTGTTGACTGTGCATTGACTTCATTGACCATGTTGACTTTTCTTCATTTCTTCTGATTTTAACTGGCTTTACTCTTACCTCATGCTGATTTCCACTGTCAATTGTTCTCCACAGTCTAACTATCCTGCCAATGTCCTAACTGTCCTGCTAATGTCCTGTACCATACTTTCCAGCATGCACATGAGAATGCACATGAAGAGTTTAAGACATATATCATCATCAATTGTACACACACATCATGACATCATCAAAATCACATAAATGTAGCATCAACACATATGACATGATGCTTAGATGAGTCATAGTGTTTGGCATCATCAAAACCACAAGGGTACAACATCCCGGAGCCGCAAGTACTCTACCCAGATCCCGGATAGCCCGGACATCCAGAGCTCATGTGGGAAGCCAAGTGCGTTGTAGCCCTGGGTGCACTCTCTCAGCCGCTGCCTCAGAGCCTCCAGAGAAGGAAGAGGGTCACCCTGCAGGTAGCCTAGGGCTCGCTGGAGCAAGGAGGCACCCACGCTCACGTCCAACACTGGCTCTAGCGGCAAGGCAGACGTGGGCCACTCGATTCCCAAGCCTAGGGAGCAGTCGCCTGACGCGACTAATATACCAGTAGAGCCTGCACAGTCCCAGTAAACACAAAGGTAAATAAGCAATACATGCAAAGCTTCTCATGAAAAAAAAGGTGGAAAATCTAAGAAAAAGACCTGGCTGTTACCCAGTGCAAGTCCCGCTGCGCCTGCGACGTCACCCATTGGGGTCGGGGAAGGCAACGGCTCCCCCACACCGGCAGCGTCACTCGCCGTAGTTGGAGAGGGCAATGATCCCTCCACGGCCCTGTCATCTCCAGCAGCTACAAGTGGGACGGGAGGCTCCTCCCGGTCGCTCCCATCAAGAGTTGATGTGCACTCCTCTTCTGACTCCAGTGCTGCACATAACACGAAAGCGTCAGCGCCCCGCCATATAGCATAAACAAATGCCAAGTGGGGAGGAGGAGGACCCCCACATACCTCCGGAAGTAGTCTCCATCTCGGCCTCGTCGACAGAAGAGGCCTCGGAAGAGGAAGAGCTCCAACTCTCCTCCGTCTCCACAGCCAAGCTGCTGCTGCTCGGAGAGCCTGATGAAGCCTCCGACGAGCTTCCAGAGGTGGTTGAACTAGAGGTCCTTGCAGATCAACAAAGCAAACGAGGTCAGTACATAGCCCAACCTCATAACAAAAGCAGCCATCCGGTTAAGGGTTTCAGACAAGAAACTCACCGGCTAGGGCACTCCCCTCAGAGACCCCCTCGATGTCGACGATCTCCTCATCGGCCCCAGCCAAAGTAGCCGTGGCAAGTTCTCCCTCCGTGGCTCCGATCGTGTCACGGGGGAGCCTGTCCTCCTCCAAAGGGGAAGAAGCACCTGCGACTGACACCCAAAAGAAGCTTAACACTAGGGGGTAATACAAAGCCCACTGCAAATGGCAAAGTCCCAGTCATGTACCTGAGGGTCCCATGGTGGAAGACTCCACTAGCCCCACCGTGCAAGCTAAAACCACAGTTGGCAACGGAGGGGACGACGTCCCCGCCAACAGCTGTGATAGTAATCCAGACGCGCCTCCAACAGCAGACACGTCTAGGCCACCTGTCACTCTCGGTTTGGCCTCGAACGAGGGAGCTCCACTGACGATCTAGTGCTTACTAGCTCCTGGACCATCTCCAAGGTAGAAGCCGAGTATTCACTGGAAAACAAGATCATGAACCAATCAACGACCTTAGTCCACCATACGCCAGACAAATGGGGACACGACTCTCCTCAGCATGGCTCGGCACTTACTGGAGCCATCTCGGGTGGCCGTAGGTTCCTGCTCCTCGACACAGGTGGGCGCCTCATCTCTTACCTTGGGAGGGGCCATGGCCCCCGGCTTCCCTATCGTCTCTACACAAGACACATGGCTCTGTCAACCTCCAAAGGACAACCATGAATAGAACATATCCAGTCCCAGAAGACTCTACCTGGCCAAACATCCTCGGGACCCTTCCATGATTCAAAGTTATGGAACATCCTGGAATTAGGTCCGGCTTCATCCACCATGCGGAGCACCTCCTCGATGTCGAAGTCACACTCGGCCTCATCCTAGGGTAAAGGATCGGCCTTCGAGGGTGGTAAGAAAGCCACCTCCACTCCAGTCCCCAGCGGAGCTACAAAAGGCCAGACAAGCAACACCAGATTAGTCAACCATAATGGCTAAACCAACAAAAGATAGAAGGCGAACATGGTACTTACTCAAGGCCGGCTCTGCCTCTATACCATCCTCTGCCTTGAGTCCCGGAGAGGACTCCCTAGCCTCCACCACTCTGGTATCCACTCGAGGTCACTTCTGCCTGGGCTAAAGGCCTCCGTCTCCGCTCCCAGAAGATGCCTCCATCGAAGGCTGATCTTCTCATGCGGGGGCACCTACAAAGGAAACATATCAACAATTGACGCCTTAGCAAAATGAATAAGGGGCAAAGGTTAAGGCAATACAACAACAAGGTGTCTTACCTGAAGCTCCGAAGGGAGTCGAGGGCAAAGGAATCAGTTGCTCTGGCTTCAACACCACCACTCGGGCAGCTTTTGCAACTACCGCCTTAATATCTCATAGCGTGTAGGCGCGCTCGATATGCGATACATACTCCACCGGCCCGGTGGATCCGATCGCATGAATGATATGGTGCCTCCAATCACTGACGGCAGAGTCAGCAAAGCTCCACTCCAGGAGCACCCTATCCAAAGAACCCCTCTTCCCAAAGCCGCAGTCGGCCTGGAACTGGGTCCACCAACTCACCGACATCCACGACCATGACGTCCCAGCACCCCCTCCTGCAGGCCTCGCCAGTGCTGGCACTAAGGGCTTGATAGCCCCACTATAGCATCACCCTGACGATAAAGCAACCCGACTACCTCAAGACCACCGTTGTGCCAGCCGCTCCACCTCGGGGAGAATCTGGAAAAAGAGAGCCCTCAGGTACTCATCATCAAGAGGAATAGGAGGTTGATCCTCTCGCAGAACCCGACCCTCCTAGGCTTTCTGGATCACCGAGGCCTTCTGCTGGTACAGGTGGCTGTGCTCGAACCACCACCTGGCATAGTGGACGTCAAATCTCCCACGATAGTCCAACTCAGGTCTCGATAGTCGCTCCGGCTCCCTACGACAAAAGAAGTCCCACCAAGATGCCACTACTAGGTGGCTGTCTCGGCCCTTGTACAACCACCCCACCAAAGCAAACTCCTGGTTCGATGGGATCACCTGATCATACCTGAAATTCTGGGCAAACCGGTGTGGGTAATACGACTCCAGAACACACACAGCATACCGGTGTAGCATCAACATGGCCGTTCGAGTGCTGACCACCCACTCTATATACAATGCAGTGCCTGGCTCCCACTGATGTGGAAGGGCGCAGGCCGCCCCGTCACTCGGCGGCATCGGAATAAGGTGAAAGCCCCTCGTCGCACCATCAAATAGGAGCCCATCCTCCCCATCTACCATGGAAGTAAGATAGGGCCTTTCTGGCCCCCTCTAGCTACGCAACGGCGTCCATGTCCGGCTGGCCCGTGAAGTCGAATAGCAAAGGAGTCACCGGGTTCGCCATCGCCGCCCTCGTTACCAGTGTCGGGAACAGCAAGCCAGCCCACACACTCAGGTAGTGAGTCGGCAGCAACAGATTCCACTCCCGTGGCCCTGGGTGTACCGCCAGCACCCCCAGTCCGTGGTAAATGTTGGCCAGCGCCGCTAAAGCCAACGCCAATCTTCGCCCCTCCGCCAGAAAACATGCAAGCCATAGCAGCTCCACCCGCAAAAGGCTATCCTCCCCGTGAGGAACTACAAACGTCACCAACCAGTACGCCAGATACGCGGCCAAGTAGATCGCATCCGGCAGCCGATGGGGATTCCACCCCTCTCGCGGCACATAAATGTACCGCGAGTAGGTCCTGAACCTCAACTCCACCTCAGTGTACTCCTCCCATGGAGTCTGGTCCCCCGTGAACTCCTGGTAGAAGCAAAATGGTCCATTGTAGAAGTGATGGAACCATGCCTATAAAGGCACTCTCGGGGTATGCGCGGCCTTCTCCTTCCCTGCCAAGGCCAGGTCCCTCCAGGTCTTCAGCAAATAGCGGTAGCTGTGAGGCACCTGATACCGACCCAGCCCGTCAGTATGGCTCCGATGGAGGTCATCCAGCACTACCTCCTTAAACCCCACGCCGCTGATCGGCAAGCCAGAAATCCTGTACAAAGACCACAAGTCTAGGGAGGTGTCCCCCTCAACTATCGTCGTTGTGTTCCACTAGCGGTTGAAGGGCTCCGCCGGTGCCTGAAGCAACCCCGCGTAGCAGGGGTACCCATATAGAGCCGCTATCATGGCATACCTGATGTCAACTCGGTCCAGAAGCACCCTGTAGTGGTACACTATCCCCATTAGCCACTTAGTCACCCCCTGGTGATATCTATGGGAAGGAATCACCGCCCAGCGGTCGTACCAGCTCACAACTGTCTACCGAAGGATGCCATCTAGGAGGCTGTGGTCATCGTAGCCCTCATCAGCATACTACTCGGACGGCTCCAGTACCAGCCCCACTGTCCCCTCAGTCTCTACCCTGTGATGGCCGTGCAGGTCCCAGGACGCTGGGCCTAGCACTCTGACACGGACCCCGAACTGGTCCACCCTACCCAAAAAACCCAAACACTCGGCACTAGGAAATCGTCGCTACCTCCAGAAGTCTACAGAGAAGATAGAAATGTATAGAAAACAACTCCATGCAGGCTATCCCTGCCCAATAATATAGCCCGCTCCAACCGGTGGTGCTCCCCAGCAACACAAGGATCTCTATCTTCCATGCCACCAGGGATGAAGCTCCTCATAAACTCAAACAAATGTCGATCCAAAGGAAACTCCATCAGATAGGCTCTAGAACGGTCATAAGTATAGATGCCGTCAACCTCAGATAGCCTGGCCAACTCCACACTACCCACTCCATTCACCCCCTCGCCAGCGGGGCCCTCAGCCACTAGCAAATGTCCCAGATCAAGCTCGCCAAGGCTGGCCACAGTAACAACCGGTGGGCCCAAAGGAGACAAGGGCCGCCTAGTCTGCCTCACCCAATGATCCTCCTCCCGGGCCACACACCTCGGAACCTAGTCATCTCTGCCAAAGTGCGCCATACCTGCAAGACAAATTGCACAAAGATGGTCAGCGTACACATATAACAATGCCAGTAAAAGTGCATATGAAGTGTCAAAATACAACTACAAAGACACAAAATGAGGAGCTCACGGGCCGTCCGCCCTTGTCTCCGCCTCCGACGCACGCCCCGTGGGGGGCATTTATTGTACCCAGACAATTTCCCCAACCAAATATCAAGGAAAAGGGGCCCAAGAATTTCCCCGAACACCTTCAAGGCATTGGTCATCCAGCTCTTCCTAGGACTCCCCGGGCCCCACCAAGCGTCCTAACCAGCCCGCCGTGACTAACGGCATCTCCAACAATTGATTCGGGCCACCCCAAATCACCTAGTTCACAGATTTACCCGCCTTCAACCAAGCCACCCGGGTCAACCCGGGGGTGCCCTGACTACAAGCCACGCCGCGTGGCACCCAGCAGCAAGGCCGGGGCTTACCCCCAAGATTCCTTCCTCCAGCCCTCCAAGGTCAAAGGGAGACCTAGCTAAGTCAACCACAGGCTTTGCGGGCCCGGAGCATGCATATACGACCCCTGCACGTGTGTCATGAATTTCCCAGAATACCTTGCGGGAGCGTATATCCCAGCCACTCTACAGCAAACCGTGGGCCAACCAGTGGCTCCAGCACACCAGTCGGGTTCTACAACGACCCTCCAGCAAGTCAGGGCCACCCCTGACCCTCAGATACGTAGCGATGAGCCGTGAACTTTTAGATCTCGGGGCAACCCGGGGCTACCCTGGCAACCTGCCGTATAACATGACATATACCACCAAGGCAGGCCCACATGCCCAAAGCACCTTCTCCAGACTTAGGCAAGCTCCTACCCTCAGCCCGAGGCCAATTCTAAGGCCCCTCAGCCAGTTACCCAGGCCGTTTGACAACCTGAGGTGTGTCGGGTATTTACCCGACACCTTGTGAGCGGCAACTACGACGCAACAACGACAAGCCCCCACGGGCCAATCCTAGCATCCCGGAGCATCAAGTCCTTCAAAGGACAACCCCAAACGACATCGGAAGGCCACCCAGGCTAGCCCCGCAGCAGCGGCTCGCCCCCGGGGGGAGTTCGCCTTGGGCGCGGCCGCGCCCTAGGGAGGGTGAACTCCCTTGGGTGTCGCGCCCTCCTCCCAGTCCAAAGGCCCCACGACCATTTTCCAGCCCTAGTTTCTCTCAGTTTCATGCAAGATCATTTGACGTACCCGTGCGTGGAAGGATTCATGAAGATGAAGTCTTGGGATCACGCGGAAGCATGCGGGTCAATCTCTCCTCGGTATACGTGCACGAGCGGCCAGCCAACCAGTCAAGCTTTGTGTCCTTTATCTTCTAGCGGTCACACACAGTCAAAGTGGGGCCAAAAGAAGTCAAAAATTGATTTTTATAAAGTGGGGACCCCCCTCTCTCTCTCTGCCCGCGCGAGGGCCGCCTAAACCCCCTGGGGGAGGGGGTGTAGGCGGACCAGACCAGCCCCCTGGGCTAGTCCGCCTAAACCTAGTAAACCAAAAAAAAAAATTTTAATGAAAAAAAAATAGCCCCCCAGTCCACGTAAACCCCCCATGGGTGGGGGTTTAGGCAGACCAGCCCAGACCCCTAGTCTGGTCCGCCTAAACCCCATCTAAAAACAAAACAAAATTTTTTTTTTCAAAGGGTTTAAGCAGACCAGAACACCCCTTCAATCCGTTCCGCCTAAACCCCATTGTTGACGCCCGTTTTATGACCAATGAGTTGGGTCATCTCCTTATCTATTTTTATGATGTCCCGAGTTGTTCACCGTTTATTGGGTTATTTTTGGTCACTTTTTGGGCTTATTTTATGGGTTATTCTCCCTGGTTGGGCCTAGCTCCTCTGATTTCTCGTCATTTAAGCTTATTGGGCCTGGATAAGGGCTAATAAGAATTTTATTGTGGATTAACTTGGAGATTTATTAGTCTTTATCTCTTTTGCCACGTCCTTTAGCCTCCGGTCTATCACATGACCGTATGGTGGACGTTGGCGGTCCTTGGCTAGACCGCCAAGAGGGAGAGAGTCCTATTGGGTTTCTTTAGTCTTATCTTTTCTGGACAATTCAGCTTAGTCGTCCATTGTTCGACCGTTTCTTGAGCCTTGCGGTCTATCGCAAGACCGTTTGTGAGACAGAGAGTCCTGCTCTGTCTGTTCTTCCTCTGCTTCGCTGTGGTAGAGCTAGAGTCCTTGATCTCTGGATTTCTATCTAGATAGAGGCTCTTAGAAGCTTCTGTTTGTTTCTATGGACTCTTGGGAGTATTATCTTCAAGATTTATCTAGTTTCAGGCCTATTTTCGTGTCATTATCCCTCCAACTCGAAGCTAGGGTTTGGAGGTCTATAAATAGAACCCTTGACTTCATGGCTTGAGGAGGAGATTTCTGGAGTTTGCCACGAAGTGCTGCTGCATTCTGGAGCGAGTACCAACCAGGGAGAAGTCGTTTCTACATCCATAAGGCTTCTAGTCCAGGGAGTATTAAGTTCCATTGGTTTAGTTTGAGTCTTTTCTTTCTTAGTTTTTCCCCTTCTCTTTGCATCATCATAGCATCTTCCCACTTCTTCTTCCACATTCTCTGCACTCACACCACGTTTTAAAACATCCTCCTACTCTTTTCCACACCCCACAGGGGTTAAAAAACCACCAACCCCCAGGTATTCACCTGTCACGCCCCGATATTTATGCAGCGGAAACAATCGGGAACGTGAACAATCGGCATGGTAAACCTCTTGCAAACAATATAATCAGAGCGCCAGACAATCACATAAAGTAATTGCACAAGTAATTCACTAAAACCTTCATCTTTATTTCATATAAATAACCATCACAATACATAAGATCTTTGACTCTTAACATTCTTACACAATAGACTCAAGAAAACAAAAATTACATAATGACTTGACTAGACATTAGAAAACTAAGGCTTCTCTCGTCCACATGACCTTCAATTGATCTCAGACCCGCTACTTGTATAATCTGAATCCGATTCACTAGTCCTTCCTGAAACATTTGAGAAAGTAGGTAATGAGCACACTTGCCCAATAGATATCTTCGTATCAACATGATGACAATCTTAAAATGATTAACATTTTTAGCTCTAGAGAAAGTTAAATCATGCGAATATGGTAAAACATGCAAATAAAACCAAAGTAACAAGATACGATCATGACGAGATACAAGAATATGATTGATCAAGTATATAACAAGAATATAACAAGAATGTAATTTTAGCCTTTCCATGAACAAGAACGTAACAAGAATGTACTTTTCATAACCATGGAGGCTATACATTAGAAAGTCATGTAGCAAGCAAGAAAGTACTTTTTGCTTAATAGCAAGTACTTCGTGAATTTACGTGGATCTTTATTCATGTTTGTTAATTTTCACTTATTTATAAAGAAAGTACTCTTAGCGCAATGCGACGTCAGTAGCATCATACCCCATGATTTACAATATGTTTTCGACAATCAGCCGAGGGGACTAGCATAGAGCCCTTGAACACAATCAGTGCTCGAACTGCATCTTCAAGTATAAATCAAGCTACTTTCGCGATTATAACAAAAATGTGGCCAATAATGTAAAAGTTCAACAATAATTTCATGATAAGGTAACCAAGGTATAGAAGGTACCAATAATCGATCATGAGAATTCAAGAAATGCATTAATAACTAGGTTATGCTATGAAGAAAATTTGGCAGCATAACGGTACATTCTTTATTTTCATAATTTATTAATGGCTTACTTGAATCAAGATAAGTTCTAGATAATCAATGGATCACCTAGGATCATAGGATACTCAACCCCAAAGGTAAAACCATGGGTTAAACATACTTAGATTTGATGAAAAAGAAGCTGGAACCATGCGGTCTAGGGCAGGGCCGCTAGGTTACATTGGCGGTCTATCAATAGGCCGCTAACTGACTCTGGTGGTAATACATTAGGCCGCTAAGGTCCAAAACTCGTTAAAACACCAGTAAAGTGATTTCTAGATAATTGAGCTTTTATGATACAATCAGCTCGGTGTCCAAGTTGGAATCCCAGGCTCGCGGAGACTTATGGAGACCTTGAAACAAGATCACCTAGTCCGTTAGAAGGAATATCCAATGGAGAGATTTTCCAGTCCAAGAAAAATGTGCCTATAAGTGTAATGTATAACTAATGACAACATACCGGGATATGTGCTATGTACTTAAGAAAATGACTCTGAGATAAGAGAGATCATGATAAAATAGTGATCAAATTAGTCCATAAACCTTATGAAAATGTGCCTTTAAATACAAGAGTATAAGTTTTTGGTCATAAAAATAACATAGGTTACAAATAATCCCAAGTACACAAAGAACATGAAATCTCCTGGAGTACAACTAGTTATAAGAAAATAACACTTGAAACAAGAGTAAAACCTACTTAACTAGGCTTATCATACATTAATTTGGACCATTCTGCATTAAGTTTCGGGTTAACTTAAATATAGAATTCAGAAAACTAAAAATGGTCTAGTGGGTGACCGTTTCATGGGTGCTAACGGTCTGTCGTAGGACCGCTAAAGGGTCTTGGCGGTCGACAGGAAGACCATTTCTTCCTGGGTAATAGAAAACCCATAATAATAAACTAATCTAAGGCATATCATAACTGAAAATAAACATGAATATACTTTAAAGCATGATAGAATGAGTATGGGCCTAAAAGACTTAGAAATTGGTCTATGGGCCAATTTAAGTTGGGCTGAGCCTTTTAATCAATATAAGGCCTTTAAATAGTTTAAATAATCTTTAATTTCTTCTTAATAGCCCATTAAGCCTTTAAATTACTTAGTACTTATACTTTAATTCCAGAAAATTCCTAAAAAAAAATTGGGGTGTTACATCACCCTTCCTTTTATGCACTTTAGTTTAATTGCATTATAGGTACTACACTAGTCCAAGGGCTTATTGGGTCATTTTTCTTTGTGTCTACGCTGTTTTGCAGGTTTACGGGACTCATTGCACGAGGCCTAACTCTTCTGGCCGGCCAGGAGTGGTGGAGATTCAAAGTTCCACGTTACTATTCTGGGTGCCCTTGCGGTCTCTTGGAGGACCGTTTGCATATCTCAAGCGGTCTATCGTAGGACCGTTTGCCATCATCTGGCGGTCATCTAGAAGACTGTTTTCCTTCCGTAGCACTTGGTTTTCTCTCTCCCGCGAGCGGGTGACTCCACTCGGCTCTTTCCAAGATACATATTATGGTTTTACTGTGTTATTTACCTTGGTGGTGATCACATCATTCCTTATTTGGGCATTGTTCATCATCTTGCTTGTCTTCACTTTTATTTTAGTTGCTCCACACCCCCGGTGTGTGCTTTCTTTCGTTCCTTTGCTCCACACCCACGGCATGTGTTTTTATTTCTCCTTTCTTTTATTGTGGTGATATTTGAGATGACATGTCCACATGCTTCAATTTCATGTTGATTGCTTGAGTTAGTGCACCACTCGCTCACACATATTTCATCTCACATCACTCACCACACATTCACACCATCACACTCATAAGAAAACTATCAACACCCCTAAATTTTTGGCAATCACGGTGGGACATCTAGTGCCAATCGTGCTGAGTTTCTGTCTGACCTGTTGTTCTTAGTTGTTCTCTGTTGCCCTTATGTTTTCCTCGGTTTTCTCATTTATTCCCTGTTGTTTTTTGCTCTCTGGTTCCCTAGTGGTCCCCTCCCTGGCCGTTTCTATCTTAAAAGTGGTCTAGCGATAGACCGTCTTATCTCTTAGCGGTCTCTTGGATGACTGTTTCTCCAGTTATAGGTACGCATCCCGAGGTTGTTGTTATTTCGCACTCCGGTGCACATAGGGTCATTCATCTCTCATATCATAGTTGTATTCCCACCTTGGTGTGTGATTCTCTCACCTCCATATGACTTAGGGTCGACTAGGTGACCACATCAGCGACCTCCATAAGTCTCCGCGAGCCGTGGATTCCCATACGGACGCCGGGCCGGTTGTACCTTCACCACCCCGTGTCTAGGTTGCATAAGTGAGGGACAATTTATACCTAGAGTTAACCAAGTCCTCAAATATCCTTCCTATTAGGAACCTATTGTTGGAGAGAATATTTTTTGAAGTTATGAAGGTTCTAAAAAAAGAAACAAGTAAAATTTGTGCATCATTTTTAACTTGGTTGTCCTTGGGTGCCTATCATCCCTCTCTTATTTGCATAAGTCTAGAGTCATCTTGTCTAGTTGCTTACTTGTGGTTGTTTGCGTTGTTTGCTTTGTTTAAGGTACCACATTGCATGTGGAGTTGCTTTCGTTCCTTAGATTCATCTCCTAGGGGCAATTCATCTTTCACGTCTTATTCCAATCCTTTGTTCGAGTCCAACATGTCTTCCTACGATCTTCCCCGTTCTCATGAGGAATCTCTTCCCCATGGTCTTTTAGAGGACCTGTCCAGGGTCATTCAAATTTCATATGGCGAAGGGTCCGTCCCTCCTCCATCCTCTATCTCCATGGAGGGTGCACAACCCTCCCTCTCCTCCAATAATCCTACTTGCCACATCTTGCAGATGATGGTCGAGTTGGATCTGGCCCAACTTCAGGCCCTTTATCAGATCTTGCAGGAGTCCGGTGCCCCATCCCTCATGATTGCCTAGGGTCTTTCCACTACCTCCATCTCTCAGTCTAGGGTTGATGGGCCCGGGGTTCCACCCATTCCTATTGATCTCACCCCGATTCAACCCAAGGTCCTTTGATTCTCCAGTCTGGAGGCCAGCCAGTCCTCTGGCTCGGCCCATCAAGTTCTTGATAAAGGGAATACCGTTCTTCCCTTATTTACCCAGACGAAGTCTTATAGGCCCATTCCATCAATGCCACAGGCCCTTGTCGGCCCGGCCGATTTCGCTCATCCTCAGCAAGGGGCGGCCCATGTAAAATCCTATTTGGGTCATCCTCCGGTCGAATACCCTTCTTATGGGCCTCCACCTCCTTCTGTCTATCCTTCGGCTCGTCGCCTTGAGCTTACTCCTTTCACTCCACCTACTCCATCTCGAGAGTAGGAACTCCTTGATAAATGGGCCACCATGCAACAACAACTCGACTTCCTTCAAAAGCGGGTTGGCCCACAATCTCTAGCAGATGTCCCAGTTCCCAACTTCCACAACATCTGATTCCCTCCCCAATATGAGCTCCCCACATACCGCATATATGACGGGAACAACAATCCATTCATTCATGTGAGGGACTTTATGTATGAATCAACGCAGTTTCAGTATGATGATCGCCTTATGGAGTATTTGTTCCGCTGGTCATTAGATGGAGTGTAACGCACGAGAATTTTCTAAGAATTTTTTGGATTTAAAATATAATTATTTAGCATTTAATAGGCTATTAATTGAATTATAATGAATTAGATTTAAGGCCCTATATTGATCCAAGAGGATTAGACCCATATAATAAACCCAATAGGCCCAAAAAGAGTATTTAGGACTTTAGCCCATGTTCTAGAAGCTAGGAATGGGTACAATCACAGAATTTAAAGATAATTACTCTTTAAAGAAATTAATAAATGAATAATAAGGGGGATAATATCAAAAGAGTTTGAAGTATTTCAAATTCGACGCTCACGAAGGCTAGCGGTCTATCGTGAGACCGCTAGAGGATGGTTGGCGGTCCAGTATTAGACCGCTAATTGCTGTCAGTTCTGTGAGAGAAAGAAAACATGAAAAGGTGGGATTTTTTATGTCCAAATCACCTTGGATCAACTCTATCAGCTAATTAGATAGGTCTAGAAGAATTGTAGATCGAATGGAAAGTCTAATTGGGACTCTAGAATCATTCTAATCCTCAAACCCTAGCTAAATTCTATAAATAGGTCCCAGATTTGGCCTGTGCGACCCTTACTTTTGGCACGCATGGAACTCAGGTAAGGAGGAAGATTTAGTGGTATGTTTCTTCTAGGAATATGTTTATTTTAGATAGAACTAACTACTCTCCAATCTTTGTTCTAGGAGATCAAGCCTACTGAAAGATAGAGACGTCCAAAGTAGCTGATTCCATAATAAGAACTCAGGAATTATTGCGTCCGACCCAAGAAGATCAAGGAAATAGAAGCCCTAAATGAGGTAATTAGATAGAGGTTATTTAGAACTTTATGTTCTCCTTCATGTCCTCTAATTACCATCAAAATTGTACGTCCATAGGTCAAGGGAATCAAGAGTTAAAGGGACGTAAAGTTACTGATTTAGAGCAAGAAAGTGCAAAAACTAGGGGCGTGATTTCAGTCAGAAATTCAAAGTTTAGAGGCATTATTAATGGTAGGTTATCTCATGAAAGGCTTAAATTTAAAGTCAGGAGTAAAAGCCCTCTTGTTTCTTTCGTTTTCATGCAGTATATTTTGTGAATTTCATGTTTTACTTAGGACTATGCACATAGTGTATTCCTCATGCATGAACTAGCCCTAATGAAGTAAAAATATGAGTTTTCTTGTAATCACATAAACCTATGCATATTGTTGGCCTTCAATTGTTTTATCATGGTTATGAAAGTTAAATTATGTTGATTTCCAGACATGATATGTCTCAATTAGCATTGTTATTTAGTTTTCTTTGGAACTCGGATTCATATAGGAAGAAACGGTCTACTTTCTGACCGCCAGAGAACTCTAGCAATAGTACGATAGACCGCTAACAGTAAAATGACGGTCCTGTATTTGACTGTTTTCTATTTCTGAATTTCTGCATTATTTTGAATCATGACTTAATGCAGATTTGCCATGATTATGATATATTAAGCCTAGTTAACTAAGTTTTATTCCTGATTTACTTACTGATTTTATATACTTAGTTCATGTACTTGTTTATCATGATAGATTTCATGTTTTGATGCACATTTGGTATTATTTTGAACTTATGTTAATTTATGCCCAAAATCATATATTCTTGTAATAAATATATGTTCAAATGATAGATGATTCATGGTCACTATTTTATCACGGTTTTACATAATTCTCTTCTCATCTTAGTGCCATTTTCATAAGTACATGACATATACTCCGGTATGTTGTCATTAGATACACTTTTGCACAATAGGAACATAATCTTGGACACGATGACCTCTCTTTTGGATATTCCTTCTAACGGACTAAGAAATCTTATTTGAAGACCTCCATAATTCTCTGTGAGCCTGGGATTCCCTCCAGGACGCCGAGTTGGTTGTATTGTTAAAGCCCAATTATCTAGAAGGCACATATACCGATGTTTTATATTTCTGGAAAGAGCGGCCTTATGCTTGATCGCCAAGGACAACTAGCGGGCCTACACTTGACCACTAATGGATCCTATACGGTTCTACATTTGACCGCTAAAGACTCCAGAAACATTATTTTTAAAATATCGGACTATGTTCATTAACGGTCTTACACTTGACCGCCAGGAGCAAGAGACGGTCCGGTAAATGACTGCTATCTATCTGAGTTTGATTAACCCGGGGTTTGACTCATGGGGTGATTTTCCTATGTTCCTAGATGGTCCGATTGATTATCTAGAACTTGTCACACTATTCCAAAGATACTTAAGTAATTTTGAAAGTTAAAGAATGTACCGTTATGCTGTCGATTTATTTTCATGCCATAACCTAGTTATTAAATGTATTTATTGAAATCTCTTATTCTAAATTGAAGCATTCTTATTTTTGGTTACTTTACCATAGAACTAAATTTGAAATTATACATTCTTGGCCGTATTAACGTGAAATTAGTTTGATTTATACTTGAAGATGCAGTTCGAGCACTGATTGTGTTCAAGGGCTCTATGCTAGTCCCCTCGGCTGATTGTCGGAAACATACTATATAAATCATGGGGTATGATGCTACTGGCGTTGCATTGTGATGGGAGTACTTTCTCTATAAATAAGTGAAATATCCATGGGTGGTAATCCACATAAATTCACGAAGTACTTGCTACTAAGTGAAGAGTACATTCTTGCTTTGTTACATTACTTTCTAGTACATTCTTGTTACATTCTTGAAAAGGTCAAATTGTTTACATTCTTGTTATAGTCTTGATCAAATCATATTCTCATATCTCATTCTTGATCATATCTTGTTATTTTGACTTGATTCACATGTTTCATCGTATTTGCATGATTTATCTTATTTCTTTAAAGCTAAGACATTAATCACTTTGACATTGCCAATCATGTTGATACAAAGATACCTACTGGACAAGTGTGCTCATTACCTACTTTCTCAATGTTTCAGGAAATACGAGTGAATCGGATTCAGATTTCTCAAGTGGTGGGTCCGAGAGCGATTGAAAAGTCCATGGATTCGAGAGAAGACTTAGAATGTCAAATATGTCTAGATTGAGTCCATATATGTAATTTTTATTTTTATTGAGTCTAGATTAAGAAGAGTCGAATATTTATGTACTTGGATCAAGATTATTTGATATGAAATAAAGTGAAGGTTTTATTAAATAATTATGTAATTACTTTGTGTGATTGTTCTTGCGCTCTGATTATATTGCTTGCTCGAGGCTTACCATGCCGGCTGTTTGCGTTCCCGAAATCGTCTTCCGCTGTAATAATAGCTCAGAACGTGACAGTTAAGGTGGTATCAGAGCACTAGGACTAGAAGTCCTAGGAAAGATGTCATGTCATAGGATTAAGTCCAAGGTTTAAGGACCATACCTATGAAACTAGGAAAGAAATTCCCAACCTATGAGAGGAATTGGGTAGAACCTGGGATGAGATAATCAATAGTAATTATTTCTAAGACTTAACCCCACTCATTCCATTAGAATTAAACAAATTCATTACTTTTCTCAGGTACCTCACTCTCGAAATGGCACATCGCATAGACTGGAACGGTATGCAAGAGACCGTTGCGGGTTTAACTCAAGCACTACAAACGATGGCGCAAGCTGGTGCAGGAGCAAGGGCTGGAGATTTACATCACAACTTCCGGAGTTTAAAAACTCCAAGATTTTCTGGTTCTTCAAATCCAGACGAGGCTGAGAACTAGATTGATGAGATGAACCGCATCTTCGAAGTGATGCAATGTACTGATCAGGAGAATGTCCGTTTAGCAACATTTCATTTAAATAAAGACGCCCGTACATGGTGGAAGTTTGTTCCTACACCACCAACTGATGCACCTCATGCATGGGAAGGTTTTCTTATGCTCTTCCGAGCCAAGTACTTTTTCGAGCATATTAAGGAACGTAAGGCTATGGAGTTTGCTTCTCTCCGCCAGGGCATGATGTCAATAGCGGAATATGAACTTCAGTTCTCCCGACTAGCACCATATGCTCCTCATTTGATTAGCACCGACTTGATGAAAGCTAATCGATTTATGGATGGATTGAGGCCCGGGTATATTCAACAATTGGGGACTCGGAATATCCGCACTTATGCGGAGATGGTCCAACGGGCACACCTATGTGAAAGGACTTTAGAGAAGGTCAAGAAATTAAAAGGAAAAGGAGAGGAACCGAGTCGAAGGTCTGATCGACATGACAAAAAGAAGTTTAGCATCACGGAACCCTACAAATCCCGTGATATCAAGAAAAGATCCGAAAACAGGAGTGGTAGTGGCTCCCATAAAAATAAGAAAGTAAAGGAAGAAGACAAATAAGTCACCACGGCTTGTTCTTTTTGTGAGAAATTCGGTCATTCGGTCGAAGCATGCTGGAAGCGTCTCGGCGCTTGTCTTCGTTGTGACAGTAGGGAACATCGCATGCCGGATTGCCCCCTTTTGAAGGAGCAACCGTCCAGTGGTGGACATAAAGAAAGGCTCGTCTTAATGCTGTTTTAGATGATGAAGCGCCCAAGGATGATGGGCTAATGGAAGGTACCATTCAGATTTATTCCCATCCAGCATTCGTATTATTTGATAGTGGTGCTTCCCATTCCTTTATATCTACTTCCTTTGCAAAAACATTACCCATTTCACCAGTTCCTTTACCTTCGGACCTTGCTATTACTACACCTTTAGGTCTCGGAATAAAACTTACAACTTATTACCCCGATAGTGAGATAAGGGTAGAAGGTCACAATCTTCCTACAAACCCCGTATGTCTGGACATGGAAGGCTACGATGCTATTTTAGGGGTGGATTGGCTTGTAGACCATGATGCCTACATAAATTGCCGAAATAGGATTATCTCTTTTCAGAAACCTGGTCTTCCAAGATTTTCCTTTCTTGGTATTAAATATATGAGTCATCCTACTATCATTTCATCTCTGCACGCTTGCAAATTAATTTTGCAAGGATGTGTAGCTTTTCTTGCTTCCGTAACCCTCACCGAATCCAAGGAGATCATCTTAGAAGATATCTCTATTGTCAATGAATTTTCGGATGCATTCCCATCGGATTTACCCGATTTACCACCCGAAAGGGAAGTAAACTTTTCCATTGAACTTATTCTCGGAGCGGCACCTATTTCAATAGCTCCCTACAAGATGTCCCCTACAGAACTCAAGGAATTGAAGAAACAACTTCAAGAATTACTAGACAAGGATTTTATTCGACATAGCACATCCCCTTGGGGTGCGCCAGTCTTATTTGTCAAGAAGAAAGATGGATCCCTCAGACTATGTATCGATTACCGGAGACTGCATCAGCTTACTATCAAGAACAAATATCTTTTGCCACGTATCGATGAGCTCTTTGATCAGATTTCAGGAGCAGAATATTTTTCTAAAATAGACCTCAGGTCAGGTCATCATCAACTCAATATCAAAGACGAAGACATACAAAAGATGGATTTCCGGAGTCGGTATGGCCACTACGAATTTGTTGTAATGTCGTTCGGGTTAACTAATGCCCAGACAGCATTCCTGAAACTTATGAACAACATCTTTAGGCCTTATCTAGACTGGTTTGTAGTCGTGTTCATTGATGACATTCTTATATACTCCAAAACAAAGGAGGAACATGAAGATCACTTAAGAATAGCCCTGCAAACGCTAAGAGAGCACAAACTATATGCGAAGCTTAGTAAGTGCGAGTTCTGGCTAAAGGAGGTTTCTTTCCTTGGCCATATTATTTCAAAGGAGGGTATCGCTGTTGATCCTTCTAAAGTTGAGGCTGTTAAGAATTGGAGCCGACCGATGACTGTGTCTGAAGTCAGAAGTTTCCTAGGTTTGGCTAGTTATTACATGAGATTTATTAAATATTTCTCTAAGATCGCCGTTCCTTTGACTAGACTAACAAGAAAGGAGAACCCTTTTATATGGTCGAAGGACTGCGAGGAGAGTTTTCTAATTCTTAAGGATCACCTTACAATGGCCCCTATTCTGACATTACCAATAGAAGGTGGTGGTTTTGAAGTTAATACGGATGCGTCTAGCATTGGCCTGGGATGTGTCCTTATGCAAAATGGAAAGGTGATTTGTTATTCCTCAAGACAGCTTAAGCGTCATGAAGAGAATTACCATGTGCATAATCTGGAGTTAGCTGCGGTCATTTTCGCACTGAAGATTTGGCGACATTACATTTATGGGGAGAAATTCACTATATTTTCATATCATAAAAGTCCGAAATACCTTTTCACCCAGAAGGAGTTGAATATGCGACAACACAGATGGTTGGAGTATCTCAAGGACTTCGACTTCACAATTCAATATCATCCAGGGAAAGCAAATGTTGTAGCAGACGCTCTTAGCAGAAGACCGAGGGCAACACTAGCAAGCCTCGTGGAAGGTATGACTTATCTTATCAAAGATTTCTCTCACTTAAATCTTGATATTGACAGGGAAGAAGATGGATGTATAATTCCCAGTATAAAGTCTCAACCTACATTGATTAAGGAAATAGTCAAGTTGCAAGAGAATGATCCTACATTGATAGAAATCAAGGATATAATGATCAAAGACCGGAATTCTCTATCTCACATAATGGACGATTGTTATTTAAGAATAGAATTTGTGTGCCGAATCATGATGATACTAAGAAATTGATCATGGACGAAGCGCATAAATCAGGAAATGCTATTCACCCTGGTGCTACCAAGATGTATCAAGACTTAAAAAAGAACTTTTGGTGGCCCAATATGAAAAGAGAAGTAGCGAAATTTGTGTCCCGATGTCTCACTTGTCAGCAGGTAAAGGCAGAATATCTAAAACCCGCTGGAAAATTACACCCCTTAAATATTCCCGAGTGAAAATGGGAAAGTATAGGGATGGATTTTATCATGGGTTTACCTAGGACAAAAGGCAGACACGATGGTATATGGGTGATCATAGACTGATTGACTAAATCTGAATATTTCCTACCAATTAAGAGTCGATGGTCTGTGGATGTACTAGCAGCATTATACATGAAAAAAATTGTCAAACTGCATGGTGTCCCTGTCACCATTATTTCTGACCGAGATCCTCGGTTTACATCGCAATTCTGGAAGGGTCTACAACATTCTTTAGGGACCCGACTGAACTTTAGCACTGCATTCCATCCACAAACTGATGGTCAAACTGAAAGGATGAATCAAATGGTGGAAGATATGCTTAGGGCATGTGCTATTGACTTTGGAGGAAGTTGGCACGATCACTTGTCTCTAGTGGAATTCTCATACAATAATAGCTACCAAGCTAGTATTCAGATGGCACCATTTGAAGCTTTATATGGAAGAAGCTGTCGTTCGCCTATTTGTGGGAGTGAAGTAGGAGAAAGGTAATTTCTTGGTCCCGACATCATTAGGGATACTACCGAGAAGATTAAACTCATTCGAGAAAGACTTCGGATGGCCCAAGATAGACAAAAGTCATATGCTGATAATCGAAGGCGCGACCTGGAATTTCAAGTAGGAGACCATGTATTCCTTAAGGTTTCTCTAGGTCGGGGTATTCGAAGATTTGGTATCAAAGGTAAGCTTACTCCAAGGTTCATTGGCCCCTTTAAAATTCTCGAAAGGGTTGGTAAAGTTACATATCGTATTACCTTGCCCCCTCAATTAGCAGAAGTTCATGATGTATTTCTCGTCTCAATACTCAAGAAGAATGTACCTGATCCTTTCCATGTCATTAGTTACGACAATTTGGAGATCAAAAAGGACTTGACATACGAGCAAAAGCCAATAAGGATCGTTGAACAAGAAGTACGTCAACTGCAGAATAAAACTATTCCGATGGTCAAAGTCTAATGGACCAAGTTGTGTCCACATGAAGTAACATGGGAAGTCGAAGAAGCTATGCACAAGAGATTTCCAGAACTATTTGAATGTAAGTACACTCTACATAAATCCATGTATTGAATTTGGGGATAAATTCTTTTTAAGTGGGGGAGGGTATAACGTCTGAGAATTTTCTAATAATTTTTTGGATTTAAAATATAATTATTTAGCATTTAATAGGCTATTAATTGAATTATAATGAATTAGATTTAAGGCCCTACATTGATCCAAGAGGATTTGGCCCATATAATAAACCCAATATGCCCAAAAAGATTATTTAGGACTTTAGCCCATGTTCTAGAAGCTAGGAATGGGTACAATCACAGAATTTAAAGATAATTACTCTTTAAAGAAATTAATAAATGAATACTAAGTGGGATAATACCAAAAGAGTTTGAAGTATTTCAAATTCGGCGCTCACGAAGGCTAGCGGTCTATCGTGAGACCGCTAGAGGATAGTTGGCGGTCTAGTATTAGACCGCTAATTGCTGTCAATTCTGTGAGAGAAAGAAAACGTGAAAAGGTGGGATTTTTTATGTCCAAATCACCTTGGATCAACTCTATCAGCTAATTAGATAGGTCTAGAAGGATTGTAGATCGAATGGAAAGTCTAATTGGGACTCTAGAATCGTTCTAATCCTCAAACCCTAGCTAAATTCTAATATGTCCCAGATTTGGCCTGTGTGACCCTTACTTTTGACACGCGTTGAACTCAGGTAAGGAGGAAGAATTAGTGGTACGTTTCTTCAAGGAATATGTTTTTTTTAGATAGAACTAACTACTCTCTAATTTTCGTTCTAGGAGATCAAGCCTACTGGAAGTTAGAGACGTCCAAAGTAGCTGATTCCACAACAAGAACTCAGGAATTAGTTCGTCCGACCCAAGAAGATCAAGGAAATAGAAGCCCTAAACGAGGTAATTAGATAGAGGTTATTTAGAGCTTTATGTTCCCCTTCATATCCTCTACTTACCCTCAAAATTGCACGTCCATAGGTCAAGGGAATCAAGAGTTAAAGGGACGTAAAGTTACTAATTTAGAGCAAGAAAGTGCAGAAACTAGGGCGTGATTTCAGTCAGAAATTCAAAGTTTAGAGGCATTATTAAAGGTAGGTTATCTCATGAAATGTTTAAATTTAAAGTCAGGAACAAAAGCTCTCTTGTTTCATTCATTTTCATGCAGTATATTTTGTGAATATCATGTTTTACTTAGGACTATGCACATAGTGTATTCCTCATGCATGAACTAGCCCTAATGAAGTAAAAATATGAGTTTTCTTGTAATCACATAAACCTATGCATATTGTTGGCCTTCAATTGTTTTATCATGGTTATGAAAGTTAAAATATGTTGATTTCCAGACATGATATGTCTCAATTAGAATTGTTATTTAGTTGTCTTTGGAACTCGTATTAATACAGGAAGAAACAGTCATCTTTCTGACCGCCAGAGAACTCTAGCGGTCGTACGATAGACCGCTAACAGTAAAATGACGGTCCTGTATTTGACCGTTTTCTATTTCTGAATTTCTACATGATTTTGACTCATGAGTTAATGCAGATTTGCCATTATTATGATATGTTAAGCCTAGTTAACTAAGTTTTATTCCTGATTTACTTACTGATTTTATATACTTAGTTAATGTACTTGTTTATCATGATAGATTTCATGTTTTGATGCACATTTGGTATTATTTTGAACTTATGTTAATTTATGCCCAAAATCATTTATTCTTGTAAGAAATATATGTTCAAATGATAGATGATTCATGGTCACTGTTTTATCACGGTTTTACATGATTCTCTTCTCATCTTAGTGTCATTTTATAAGTACATGGCATATAGTCCGGTATGTTGTCATTAGATACACTTTTACACAATAGGAACATAATCTTGGACATGATGACCTCTCCTTTGGATATTCCTTCCAACGGACTAGGAAATCTTATTTCAAGGCCTCCATAATTCTCCGTGAGCCTGGGATTCCCTCCAGGACGCCGAGTTGGTTGTACTGGTAAAGCCCAATGGTCTAGAAAACACATATACTGATGTTTTATATTTCTGGAAATAGCGGCCTTATGCTTGACCGCCAAGGACTCTAGCGGGCCTACACTTGACCGCTAATGGATCCTATACGGTTCTACATTTGACCTCTAAAGACTCTAGAAACATTGTTTTCAAAATATCGGATCTTGTTCATTAACGATCTTGCACTTGACCGCCAGGAGCAAGATACGGTTTGGTGAATGACCGCTATCTATCTGAGTTTGATTAACCCGGGGTTTGACTCATGGGGTGATTTTCCTATGTTCCTAGATGGTCCAATTGATTATCTAGAACTTGTCACACTATTCCAAAGATACTTAAGTAATTTTGAAAGTTAAAGAATGTACCGTTATGCTGCCGATTTATTTTCAGGGCATAACCTAGTTATTAAACGTATTTATTGAAATCTCTTATTCTAAATTGAAGCATTCTTATTTTTGGTTACTTTATCATAGAACTAAATTTAAAATTGTACATTCTTGGCCGTATTAACGTGGAAGTAGCTTGATTTATACTTGAAGATGCAGTTCGAGCACTGATTGTGTTCAAGGGCTCTATGCTAGTCCCCTCGACTGATTGTCGGAAACATACTATGTAAATCATGGGGTATGATACTACTGGCGTTGCATTACGATGGGAGTACTTTCTCTTTAAATAAGTGAAATATCCACGGGTGGTAATCCACGTAATTTCACGAAGTACTTGCTACTAAGTGAAGAGTACATTCTTGCTTTATTACATGACTTTCTAGTACATTCTTGTTACATTCTTAAAAAGGCCAAATTGTTTACATTCTTGTTATATTCTTGATAAAATCATATTCTCATATCTCATTCTTGATCATATCTTTTTATTTTGACTTGATTCGCATGTTTCATTATATTTGCATGATTTATCTTATTTCTTTAGAGCTAAGACATTAATCACTTTAACATTGCCAATCATGTTGATGCGAAGATACCTACTAGGCAAGTGTGATCATTACCTACTTTCTCAATGTTTTAGGAAATAGGAGTGAATCGGATTCGGATTTCACAAGTGGCGAGTCCGAGAGCAATTGAAAAGTCCATGGATTCGAGAGAAGACTTAGAATGTCAAATATTTCTAGATTGATCCCATATATGTAATTTTTCATTTTGTTGAGTCTAGATTAAGAAGAGTCAAATATTTATGTACTTGGATCAACATTATTTGATATGAAATAAAGTGAAGGTTTGATTCAATAATTGTGCAATTACTTTGTGTGATTGTTCTTGCACTCTGATTATATTGCTTGCTCGAGACTTACCATGCCGACTGTTTGCATTCCCGAAATCATCTTCCGTTGTAATAATAGCTCAGGGTGTGACATGGAGTTGCTCTGGAGTGGTTCTATGCTTTGCCACTAGAAGATGCCGAGAGTTTCAAGGTGGTAAAAGAAAAGTTCATTCAAAGGTTCCAGGACCGGGTCGGCCCGAAATATTCATTTACAGATCTTGTGGTCGAGAAGATGAAAGCAGATGAAGACTTTGCAACATATGCCAACAGACGGAGGTAGATGGCCGCCCATGTGCCGGGTCATATTCCAGAGGCGAAAAAGGTCAAGTTGCTTATCTCCAATGCCACACGCACTGTCCGCAACATACTGGCCATGAACGATATTGCCAACATGCACCAACTTTATTGCCGGGTGAGATTTATTCAAACCCAGTTCAAGGACTCCCCTATCCATTCTCTCTTTGAGGCCCAAAAGCCCAAATATAGTAAAAAGTCTCAGAGGCCCGTTATCGAGGGAGTCCAAACCACTGAACAAGTACAAGCCGTTGCATTCCCCTTCCCTAATCAATCCGCTCCGCTCCGCTTCCCGCAAACTCCCCGTAACCCCAATTCTCCACTACTCAAAACCCCCAACCTGTCTTCCCCGCTCCACTAAACACCCAACATACCTTCTCCGCTCCACAAAATGCCTTTCCCGCTCCACAGCAACCGCAACAACACCTGCAATACTACAATGTCCCTCCACCCAATGGCTACACCAATAAACGCCTGGCTTCGAAGAGAGCACAATATCCCCATGCCCGAGTCCATCACAGATATCTTTTCCGCTCTCATGTCAATAAGTGCAATCCAACTTCCTCCGGAACGGCCCAACTGGAACCCGACCGTTGATCAGTCTAAATACTACATGTTCCATAGGCAGCCCGGGCACACTATTGAGGGGTGTTATCAATTCCGAGATCTGGGATACGACCTACATGAAGGGCAGCGCATCGATTGGGCCGAGATGGATAAGCCATTATAGAGATAAAAGAGAAAAGAAGGCAGGTGCTGAGATAGCAAGTGCAGCAGCAACAAGCACCGCAGCCATAGCAGCAGCCACAACAGCAACAACAACCCGTTTAAAACTTGGGGATCCACCAAAACCCCATGCCGAATCATCTGCCTGCTCGGCAACCACAACCACTGGCACCGGCTCAGGTCAACCTCGTTCAACCCCCGGCCGCTGACGCTAGGTAGTCCTATGACGATGAAGCCTCAGTACAACAGCTCATGGCCCTCCACCATAACTACCGCAACCCTTCTTTACCTTCTACCTCTGTCATCCTCCCGCTTAACCGTCAAACCCCTCCATCCCCCGCAATCACCAATCCCCTCATCCTACCACCCGCTTCCCCCATTATCCCGCCTATCTCCACTTCACCGCCAGTACCCGTACCCATCATCACCATCCCTCCATCAAACCCTTCACCCGTCATCCCTCTACAGCCTGTGATCTCTACTACTCCCATAACACCCATTATCACCACCACTACTCCTATCACCCCTACACCTCGTACCACATCATTCATCCAACCCATCGGGCCCATCAAGCCACTTATCCTAAACCCATCTGACGCCGTGCCAGCCCAAAACCTTCCCTATGGAGCGGATGTTTGTTCCATAGGAACTACCCTTCCACTGGTGCACCTGCACCTAATCCTTAGTCCTCGCAACAAGCTACTGATCAAGAGGAGGCAGATCCCCTGCCAAGGATGCAATATGATTTGCTACATCATCTAGATCGGGGGCTCGCTAAGAATTCTGTGCTAGAATTAATTAAAAGGCCCACACTTCACCAAGATGCACTTCGCAATTTCCTTCAGAAAGTGATAGTAAACGAAGACATGGCAGTGGACAGCTTACCAACAGCCCTGACCACAATCTCCAAAGGGCTAGCAATTATATTCTCTGAGACTGAACTGGCACCTCCTGAGGCACGACAAATGCCGCTATGCATTTCTATTACTCTCAACAAAGTCAGCATAGACGCAGCGTTGGTCGACACAGGGGCTTGTATTAATGTCTGCCCTCTCAACACTTTAAGGGCCTACAACCTTTCAGAAGTCTGCTAAGGCCAACCCCGACCACTATTGCAGCATATGACAATTCGAGAAGAGCATGTCACGGGGTAGTCACCATTTAGGCTGAGCTCGGGCCTCTTACTATGCCAATCGAATTCTATGTGCTGGACATCGACCCTATGTTCAAGGCTATATTAGGTCATCTGTGGATTGATAATCTTAATGCCGTACCATCCACTACTTACCAGTGCCTTAAATTTCCTTTTCAAGGGAGGGTGGTCAAGGTAAAGAGCATGTCCACGGTCCAATCTGTCAAGGCCATCTCCGAGAAGATCTTGCCAACACTATGACCCAGCAATCGACCGGTCATCTCAATGCTGGATCTAAACTTTCCGTGGGTCTATGCGCTGTGCAAGCCCACCACCGCGCCAGTAAACGTCAAGGTGAAACCCCAGATACGAGATTCCAAGGGTTAGAACATGATATTAAAGCTGGGCTATCAGCCGGGGAGAGGTCTCGGCGCACAATTACAAGGGCGGACTAAACAAGTCCCCAAAGGCAGAAAGATGAATAGGAGGGGCCTTGGTTTTCGAGAATCCTCACTCTCCCTTTTGGGCGACTCTGGACCATTAACATGGGACTACCGCCAACATTTTGTCAGGGGCCCTCTCCAGCCAGGCACATTAAAAGCATCACCAAGTCAGCCCAAGGAAAGAGACACAGCTTATGCAATTGGCAGACCTCCATTGTTATCAAAGGGCCCCGTTGATGATATGCTTGATTTCAGCCAGGCATTTGTAAGATTGTTCCATGAAGAAGACAGTTGCCAAAGAAACCAGGAGGCACAGCTTGTGCGTTATGTTGTGTCCCTGAAGTTTTGATGATCTGTAGTTTTGATGATAGCAAACATTATGAGTCACAAGTCTATACATCCATGCATCATCACACTCAGCATAGTCTGTACACTCGTTGCCAGCAAGTCTGTACATTGCATGTGTCGCAGACATAGCAAGTCTGTACATCGCAATTGTCGCAAGCACAGCAAGTCTATACATTGCGTGTGTCGCAGACATAGCAAGTCTGTACATTTCATGTGTCGCAGATATAGCAAGTCTATACATCGCATTTGACGCAGGCATAGGAAGTCTATACATTGGTATCTTTACCTACGTTGCACCTGCAAGTCTATACATTGGCTGCTGCATGCTCACACTATCATTAAGTCTATACATCGTGCACTCTCAAGTCTGTACAGCTTGTGAGGTCCGTCTCACTAAGCATCTCATTTGAACATAAAGTCTATACATTGGACCATCTCACTTAGTGTCTCATGCTAAGTCTGTACATCGCATAGCATGCACGCATGTACAAAGTCTGTACACTGTCATGGTTGCTTTGATGTCGCAACAAGTCTATACATCCGTTTGCCTTGCTTCAAACTAAGTCTATACATCGGCGAAGTCTGTACATCGAGCAAGTCTATACATCATCCAATTACTCATGACATCTTGGCTAAGTCTATACATTGCATCATCTCACCCAACGTCTCATGCAAGTATGTACAGCCGTGTGAGCATTAAGTCAGTGCTTGTTAAGCTGCGTCTCACTTAGCGTCTCTGTGCAGTCAAGTCTATACATTGCATCATGTCTAAAGTCTGTACATTGATGCATGCTATCAAGTATGTACAGCCCGTGTTCTTCATTCATTTCACGTCTGTACATTCTTCAAGGGCATAGTCCATGATTTAATGTGTAGACTTCCCTATACATCGTCTTCTCGGTTTCACGCTAAGTCCATACACTATGCATTGTGCATCGTTCAAAACAAAGTCTGAACATTACTTTCTGAATTAACTCAGTGCACCCTTGTCTGTTCTAACAGGACTTATAATCGAGGAGCTTAATGAAGGCACGTGATCCAAGGATAAGGGGAGTGCCAAGATCGTGACACGTGTAGTGCAGCAGGCTGAAATGTTGTCACGTGGTCAAGGCGTTTGGACGGGAGATGTGGAAGACACATGCCCTATCTTCTGCTCTATATATATGAAGCCTCTTCCTCAGAAGAAGTCTGATCGAAGCAGAAGAGCAGAGAGTGAACTTCAGCCTGCACGATCCACAGAGAAGAAAAGTAGAGAGCCACCGAGAGCAGAGAAGAAAAAGAGAGAGAAGAGAAGAGCAGAGAAGAGAAGAGAAGAGAAGAGAAGATTGAGAGAGAGGAGTTGAGAGAGCTTGTCTGAATGTTCCTCAGTTTCTTGGTTCAGATACCAGAGCTGAGTTTGCTCATTGCGAGCTATATTCTCTTTTGAGATTTCTTGTTTTCGTTTGATTCTATTTTGCTTTCCGAAACTTTGTCTTCAAGCTGTGTGTCAGCGGTTTGCAGAGGTGTAGCCTCTGGACGGGTCAAGCTGTAGTCCCCAGCGGTTGTAGTGGAGGAGTCCACTGGACAGGTCAAGCTATAATTCCTCAACGGGCGAGATTTGGTCTCGGATAGCAAGTTGTGAAGCTCAGCGGTTGTAGGCTAAGCTGTATTGCCGAGCGGACGCAAGCTATGTTGCACAGCAGTAAGCCACACTCGGGTTGAGTGTGGGGTAGACGTAGGTCTGTTGACCGAACCACCTAAAATCTGGTGTGTCATGTGTTTGTGAGATTGCTCTTGAACTGGTGTGTGATTGGATTTCCTGATTATCTTCACAGATTGATTCATTTCTGCTCAGATCCAACATTCAAGTCAGTGATTTAGTAGATCAGTTTTAAATTCCGCATTAGAGCCTTATTTTGGTTTTAAATTAGGCCATTGATCTATTCACCCCCCTCTAGATCCAAACTTCGTGGTGACAGATTGCTTCCATCTAACACAACAGTTGGTATCAGAGCCTAACTCTTTTACAGGGACTTACAGCCCGAAGAGGAAGGTACAGATGGATGCTAGAGGGATGATCGCTGAGGGACATTCTACCACCAAGCCCCCTTACTTTGATGGATCGAATTATGCATACTGGAAGAATTGTATGCAAGTCTTCTTGAGGGCAAAGGACTACGAGATTTGGAAAGGTGTTAGTAAGGGACCTTATGAGCTGTCCCCGAACGAGGATGTCTGGACCAAGGAAGAGATCCGAAGATCCACTCTGAACTGGAGCGCCATCAATGCAATTCAGTGCGCACTGCACCCCATAGAGTTCTCTCGCATATCATCTTGCACATTAGCTAAAGAGATGTGGAATAACCTGGAGGTCATCTACGAAGGGACCTCTCAGGTCAAAGAGACGAAGGTGAACCTCCTGGTGTCAGAGTATGAAGCCTTCAAGATGAACCCCAATGAGACCATCAAGGAGATGTATGCTCGACTGAAAATCATCACAAACTGTCTCAGAGGTCTTGGGAAGACACAGACAGAATATGATATTGTAAGGAAAATTCTGCCTTCCCTGACTCATGTTTGGCACACTAAAGCTACTGTAATGGAAGAGTCGAGGGATCTGCACAACACCAGGGCAGATGAGTTAATTGGTTCGCTGATGGCTTATGAAATTAATATGCCGAAGATAGAGGAAGCTGAGAAGAAGAAAAAGCCTATTGCACTAAAAGCTGGTGCCAGCAAATCCAGCCGATCCAGCTTTAGTGGATCATCATCCGAGGAGAGCCTGACTGGAGAAGAAATAGAACGTGATGAGATAGCAATGATCACCAGAGAATTCAGGCGGTTCCTCAGGAAAGAAGGAAGGTGATTCAGCCGAAGGAACCATGGTGGTGGTCGAAGGGATACAAGGTATAAATCTAATCCTGCAAAGAAAACTGAAACTAATGTGTGTTACCAATGCAGGAAGGCCGGCCACCTGAAACTTGATTGTCCGGAGAATCAGAAGCTCAAGAACAAGTCCAAGAGAAAGAACACTAAAGGGAAAGCATTGGTGAGTACCTGGAGTGATGAGGACGAAGGTACCTTGAGCAGCAGCTCGGACAGTGAGGAAGAATCTGAAAAGCCCATTTACCTCATGGCAACCAGGTCTGAAGATAGAGAGGAGGATTCTGATGAGGTACCCTCTCGATTTGATGATTTTACCATTGTTGATTGGGTAGATGCCTATCATGACATTGCTGATAAAGTAGATGATATTAGAAAAGAAAATAGGCATCTAAGAAGAAAAATAAATTCCATGCAAAATGATAAAACATTGACTGATAAAATTGCATGCCTCGAATCTGAAAATGCTAAGCTGAAACTCACATGTTCTGAAATCGAAGAAATCAAGCATGAGTTAAAAGTTTCTAAGGAAGAGAATGAGAGGCTACAAAATGCAATTGATGAATGGAAATTGAAAATACAAAAATATGAGAGCGAGATGAAGCTTGTAAATGAAAAGTATGAAGCTGTCCTAATTATGAACACTGAACTGAAGAAATCTGTTGAAAATGTTTAGAAAGATAATGAGGACAAGCTGAGAACAATAGAGAAAATGACCCAAGGTTCAGAGAACTTAAACGCCTTATTTGGGTCAAAAGTCAATTTCAGGAGAGAAGGTCTTGGATTTAATTCCAGTGCAACTAAAAGTTTTGTAATGAAGACCATATCATTTGTTGCACAGAAAGAGAAAAGACCTCTCATCAACATGAATTAAAATAATTCTGTGAATAAAACTATGAATCAGAAGAAGCCCAATGCTGAGGAGAAGGGCAAACAAAAGATTGGTGAGCCCAGTAGAGCTGGTACATCTAAGTCAAATTCTAAAGCTCAGTCTCAGGTTAGGGGTCAGCCTACACATGCATATAAACCCCATGGTAAGGTCACCAAGTCTCCACCACCACCTCAATCTCAGAAGAAGACCCAACACACACTTGTGAATAGGTCAGCAGGGTCAAAGGTGCAAGGGAGACAAAATGCATTTAGAAGTCAACCTAAACAATTCTACCAACCCAGAGTTCAGTCCTACTACACTGCACAGTCAACCTATTCCAATAGGTCAGGATGGACTAGGACTCCAGGGAGGTACACAGGTCATGCATATCAAGCTACACAGTCTCACAGACCTTACACTAGAAATTGGGTTGGTGGGTATGGCACTTGGACACCCAGGAACTTGCACTCCTTCAGCCAGCCCAAAAACTACTATGGCCACAATTTTGTGAATGCACCCTGGCCAAGGCACTGGCACAAAAGCAACAAATATGTCAATAATCATGCTGGTGCCAACAAGAAGAAAAACAACAAAAAGAAGAGGAATAATAATGGAAATAAATCTTAAAAATCCACTGAACAGAATTCTTTTAAACAAATATGGATTCCTAAAAGTTTGCTTTCATGTTTTACTTGTATTTCATCTGCTCTGGAACCCAAACAGACTTGGGTTCCAAGATTCTCTCCCTAATTGTGTGTGCAGGTATGCCTGGCAGCCAAGAACAACCTGTGGTACCTAGATAGTGGCTGCTCCAGGCATATGACAGGAGATAAGGCCAAGTTCTGCATGCTGACAGAGAAACATGGAGGCCTTGTCACCTTTGGTAGCAACACAAAGGGTAAGATTGTCGGGACATGTAAGGTAGGTAAGTGTACTACCTGTTGCATTGAAGATGTCATGCTGGTTGAAGGTTTAGCATATAACTTACTTAGCATCAGCCAGCTATGTGATAAAGGATATAAAGTTCTTTTTGACTCTCAATGCTGTAAAGTTTTTGAACCTGATTACGAAATTGTTAAATTTTCTGGTAAAAGAATAAATAATACTTACATGATAGACTTAGATGATATACAACATTCTAACCTATGCCTTACTACTAGCAGAGAGGACTTAGCATTCTTATGGCATCGTAGGTTAGGCCATGCTAGTTACACAGTATTGCATAAATTGAATAAGCACAGCATGGTTAGGGGACTTCCTGAAGTTTCTTTTAAGAAAGAAAATAAACTCTGTGATGCATGTTCTCAGTCCAAGTTAACTAGGAAGTCATTCAAATCTAGAACAGAAAGTCTATCTTCTAAACCCTATGAGCTGATACACATGGACCTTTTTGGGCCAACCAGGTCTGTCAGCTTATCATGGAGGAGGTATGGGTTTGTCATGGTAGATGACTTCTCTAGGTACACTTGGGTATATTTTTTGTCACAGAAAAGTGATGCATTCATAGAATTTCAGGAGTTCTATCTTAAGATAAACCAAAAAATTGAAAACATTTTAACTGATCATGGAGGTGAGTTTGAAAACTCACAGTTTGAGGATTTCTACAGGACAAATGGGATTCATCACAAGTTCTCCTCACCAAGGACACCCGAGCAGAATGGAGTTGTGGAGGGGAGAAACATAACCCTAGTAGAGATGGGTCGAACACTCTTGGTTGAAGGTGGTCTACCAAGGAAGTTCTGGGCTGAAGCTGTAAATACTGCATGTTATGTAATTAACAGAGCTATGGTAAGACCTTCTACCCAGAAAGCACCTTATGAGATCATAAAGGGTAAGAAACCTTCAATTGCTCATTTCAAGGTTTTTGGTTGCAAATGCTTTATTCATATAAATGATAAAAGAGACCTTGATAAATTTGAACCTAAAGGTGAACCAGGAATTTTTCTTGGTTACTCTGAAAACACCTGGACATATAGAGTGTATAATCTAAACTCCAAATCTGTTGAAGAATCTCCACATATTATTTTTGATGAATCTTTGGTAAAGATTAATATTGGTCAATGCAGGAATGAAGACAATGGTGATATTCTGAAAGAATGGAATCCGGCAGACAAATCGGAAGATGAGGAAGAAAATGAAGAGCTTAATGGAGAAGAGCCTACAGTTCAGGGGGAGGTAAGTGAAAATCATGATAATCAAATTGTCAACATTAGATATCTGAAAGATCATCCTGTAGATAATGTGATTGGCAATTTGCAAGACCCTCCTAGGACTAGATGCCATTTTAGAATTCAAAATGAACTGAATGCATATGCTTTTGTTTTACATGTAGAACCCAAGTCCATTGACTGTGCTCTCAAGGATGTGCATTGGATTAATGCCATGCATGAGGAGCTCAATCAATTTGACTGGAATAAGGTGTGGCACTTGGTCCCACCTCTTGATCATGAGACAGTCATAGGGACTAAATGGGTCTTCAGAAATAAAACTAATGAATTAGGGAATGTGGTTAAGAATAAGGCCAGACTTGTAGCTCAGGGGTATAACCAGGAATTTGGAATAGACTTTTAAGAATCTTTTGCCCCTGTAGCCGTTAGAAGTAATCAGAATTTTATTGGCTCATGCATGTTCCCTATGAATAAATCTCCAGCAGATGGATGTAAAATCTGCTTTTCTGAATGGGGAAATCAGTGAGGATGTCTATGTGAGGCAGCCTCCTGGCTTTGAATGTTTAGACTTCCCCAATCATGTGTATAAACTTAGTAAAGCTCTCTATGGTCTTAAACATGCTCCTAGAGCTTGGTATGACAGGTTGAGCAAATTTCTCACAGATAAGAACTTCACAAGAGGAGTAGTTGATCAAACTTTATTCACTAAGGTAAGTCATCCAGATATACTTATTGTTCAAGTTTATGTGGATGACATAGTTTTTGGGTCAACTAACCCCAAACTGTGTGAGGAGTTTTCTCAAATTATGACTAATGAATTTGAAATGAGATCAATGGGCGAGCTCAAATTATTTCTTAGACTGCAGGTTACACAGTCAAAGGATGGAACCTTCATCACTCAGTCCAAGTACATAAGGGACTTACTGAAGAAATACAAGATGGACAACCTCAAAGAAATAGCTGCTCCAATGGGTACCTCGACTAGCTTAGATGAAGATCCTCAAGGTAAACCAGTGGACCAAAAGCTATATAGAGGTATGATCGGATCCCTTTTATATCTTACAGCATCTAGGCCTGATATTCAGTTTGCAGTGTGTCTATGTTCTAGATTTCAGGCTAGTCCTAAAGAGTCACACCTTAAGTCTATGAAAAGGATTTTTAGGTATCTACTAGGCACCCAAGAGCTTGGTCTATGGTATCCTGCCAAGTGTGAGTTAGAACTCCTAGCCTACACTGATGCAGATTATGCTAGGTGTCGAGTAGAGAGAAAAAGCACTAGTGGCTACTGTCAATTCCTTGGTGGCTGTCTAGTATCTTGGGCATCTAAGAAGTAACACACTGTAACTTTGTCCACAGCTGAGGCTGAATATATCGCAGCTGGTAACTGTGCAGCCCAAGTACTTTGGATCAAGCACCAACTGGCTGATTATCAAATAAAACTGGAATGTATTCCAATTTTGTGTGATAATACTAGTGCTATATGTTTAGCTAAAAATCCGGTTCATCATTCCAGGACTAAGCATATTGAGATCAAACACCATTTTCTTAGAGATGCTGTCAATAAAAAGGAGATTGAATTGAATTTCATTGAAACAGAAAAACAAATTGCTGATATCTTTACTAAGCCACTAGGGAATGAAAGGTTCAAATTTCTTAGAAGAGAACTTGGCTTGTGTAAATTTCAGCATGATGAATAAACTCTCAGGTGGTTTGAATAAACTCTGTGGTTGTTGAATGTTGCACCAGACCATACATGCATAACATTCATATCTTTCATGACATATCAATTGGCATCACACTCATGATCCTCATTGCATATCATTCAGCCATGGCTATGTCTAAGCTCACTCTCCTCTAATTCTTACCATTCATTTGCAAAACCACATGCATATAGACAGGGGGAGTGTTGTATAAATGAGTTGAGTCTGACAATATGGCAATCTGTTAGTCAGTTCCAATTCTTAAGCAATAGAAAACAGACTTCTTCCTTTATAAGAATTTTAATTGCTTAAAGACTGACTTAATGGTTTAAATTTTATTAATTTTAGAGTTTAAAGATTGCAATCAGTAAATAAGAACGCTGATAATTGATAAAGCACTCAACCCTTATTTCATTACATGTCAGACAAAGCCAGCTGTATCTGAAATATAAAAACTCACCTGAAATCATGTTAGAGAAGGCTAAGTATGTGTATTGTCCTTAAACAAGTCATTCTGAAACAAATAAAGGACATCTAAGAAAATGTTGAAAATCTTGAAAAATATTTGAAAAATAATGTTGGCAGAGCAATGATTGGTAAAGCACTGAGAAACTGAGTGATCCATCAAAGAAATGGACAATACTTAAGTCATGAGGTGTATCAGTTATCTCTGTATAAATGATCAAAATAGTAGGGTGGTTTCACTAAGTACCTGGGGGTAACTGGCGTCTGATAAACGTGTACCCTCACACAAAAAGGTGTAAATCAGTTCTATTGAATTTGATCATAGGCAGAATGGTTCATTATGTTGAGTATCTAGGGGTACTGGCATCTGATAAACATGTACCCTTACGTAAAAAGATAAATGGTACCTGAATGCCCTTAATAAAATAAAATTGAAAATATTGTTCCTTCAAAAGAAAATTCAGGTATGCCAAATTGTTTAATTTCAATACATGACCTGGTATCTCTTAACAATTTTTTACTGAGTCTAAGAAAGTAAGATACTTTGAAACTGAATCTCGCATGCTCAAATGTGATTCTAGTTTATTGCTTTTATCATGCACAGCAAACTTATCCAATGAATGTAGTGCATGAACTCTAAATTTTATAATCTTTAAACCAGAAATCTATCTGAAAGCAGTTTCTAAATTCATATGACTGAAGACTCTGTGTTATAGAATGCTTATTCTTGAACTACTTGTTCAGAATGCCAGTCAGATGATTTCTCTTGTTCCTTCCCTTGTAATTTCTTTCCCTCCTCTTTGTTGATGGCAAAGGGGGAGAATATATTGTCTGTTTGTTGAATTCCAGGGGGAGTGTATACATTGTAAAGGCAAGGGGGAGATCTTGTTAGAACTTGCATTGGTTATTTCATCTCATAGCATGCATTCGGAGTCAGTGTAAGCCATAGTGTTGCCATCATAAAAAAGGGGGAGATTGTTATGCCCCTGAAGTTTTGATGATCTGTAGTTTTGATGATAGCAAACATTATGAGTCACAAGTCTATACATCCATGCATCATCACACTCAGCATAGTCTGTACACTCGTTGCCAGCAAGTCTATACATTGCATGTGTCGTAGACATAGCAAGTCTGTACATCGCAATTGTCGCAGGCACAGCAAGTCTGTACATTGCGTGTGTCGTAGACATAGCAAGTCTGTACATTGCATGTGTCACAGATATAGGAAGTCTGTACATCGCATTTGACGCAGGCATAGGAAGTTTATACATTGGTATCTTTACCTACGTTGCACCTGCAAGTCTATACATTGGCTGCTGCATGCTCACACTATCATTAAGTCTATACATCGTGCACTCTCAAGTCTGTACAGCATGTGAAGTCCGTCTCACTAAGCGTCTCATTTGGACATAAAGTCTATACATTGGACCGTCTCACTTAGCGTCTCATGCTAAGTCTGTACATCGCATAGCATGCACGCATGTACAAAGTCTGTACACTATCATGGTTGCTTTGATGCCGCAACAAGTCTATACATCCGTTTGCCTTGCTTCAAACTAAGTCTATACATCGGCGAAGTCTGTACATCGAGCAAGTCTGTACATTATCCAATTGCTCATGATGTCTTGGCTAAGTCTATACATTGCATCGTCTCACCCAGCGTCTCATGCAAGTATGTACAGCCGTGTGAGCATCAAGTCAGTGCTTGTTAAGCTGCGTCTCACTTAGCGTCTCTGTGCAGTCAAGTCTATACATTGTATCATGTCTAAAGTCTGTACATTGATGCATGCTATCAAGTATGTATAGCCCGTGTTCTTCATTCATTTCATGTCTGTACATTCTTCAAGGGCATAGTCCATGATTCAATGTGTTGACTTCCCTATACATCGTCTTCTCGCTTTCACGCAAAGTCCATACACTATGCATTGTGCATCGTTCAAAACAAAGTCTGTACATTGCTTTCTGAATTAACTCGGTGCATCCTCGTCTGTTCTAACAGGACTTATACTCGAGGAGCTTAATGAAGGCACGTGATCCTAGGATAAGGGGAGTGCCAGGATCGTGACACGTGTAGTGCAGCAGGCTGAAATGCTGCCACGTGGTCAAGGCGTTTGGGCTGGAGATGTGGAAGACACACGCCCTATCTGCTGCTCTATATATATGAAGCCTCTTCCTCAGAAGAAGCCTGATCGAAGCAGAAGAGCAGAGAGTGAACTTCAGCCTGCACGATCCACAGAGAAGAAAAGCAGAGAGCCACCGAGAGCAGAGAAGAAAAAGAGAGAGAAGAGAAGAGCAGAGAAGAGAAGAGAAGATTGAGAGAGAGGAGTTGAGAGAGCTTGTCTGAATGTTCCTCAGTCTCTTGGTTCAGATACCAGAGCTGAGTTTGCTCATTGCGAGCTATATTCTCTTTTGAGATTTCTTGTTTTCATTTGATTCTATTTTGCTTTCTGAAACTTTGTCTTCAAGCTGTGTGTCAGCGGTTTGCAGAGGTGTAGCCTCTGGACGGGTCAAGCTGTAGTCCCCAACGGTTGCAGTGGAGGATTCCACTGGACATGTCAAGCTGTAATTCCTCAGCGGGTGAGACTTGGTCTCTGATAGCAAGCTGTGAAGCTCAGCGATTGTAGGCTAAGCTATATTTCCTAGCGGACGCAAGCTGTGTTGCACAGCAGTAAGCCACACTCGGGTTGAGTGTGGGGTGGACGTAGGTCTGTTGACCGAACCACCTAAAATCTGGTGTGTCATGTGTTTGTGAGATTGCTCTTGAACTGGTGTATGATTGGATTTTCTGATTATCTTCACAGATTGATTCGTTTCTGCTCAGATCCAGCATTCAAGTCAGTGATTTAGTAGATCATTTTTAAATTCCCCATTCGAGCCTTATTTTGGTTTTAAATTAGGTCATTGATCTAGTCACCCCCCTCTAGATCCACACTTCGTGGTGATAGAGTGCTTCCATCTAACATAACACGTTATGAACCGAAGAAGCCAGCTTACCACTCGCGGGAAAGGGGGAGCTCACCCGTCATCTTCACTTGGTCTCCTTCCCGCCTATTTTCATTCTTTCAAAAGATGGCATCCATACACCGCTCACCTCCTATCTTGATTGATCCCTTCATGTTTGAAATGCCAACTGATTTCCTTATCGTCAGGACTTGTGATTGTTGTCCACCTGTCGATTTATCTACTCCTTTCTTCTTCTCCTCCGACCCCTTCCTCGACATTTTCTGTCCATCTAAATATCCCATTAGGATTCCTCCTCCGCCTTCTTCTCCATCTTGCTGCATGATCTCCACTGATCTCCAAAAAAAATGTCAGATTTGAAACGAAGATTTCAGTGGAATATTATGCTATCTTCTCTCCATCTTCCTCCCAGAGGCATGAGGTTCCTGCTGCCTCCCTTCCACTAGATTTTCTCCCTCCTAAGTTAGACGTAGGGTCCATCGAGTCTAGGGTAGTAGAGTCTGTTAAGTCTAGAGAAGTAGGGTCTTGTTCTAGGTAATCCAACCCATCCTTGCCTGAGCCGCGCCCGCCAGTGTGACGTCCTAAATATGTCCCTGATAGGTTCTTGCAGGATCTAGCTCAGTGATGTCATGCTCTTCTTAGATGCCCGGAGTTCATAGCTATGGTGATTGCGATCGAAGAAGACTAGGAGCAAGGCGGGGTGTCGAGTGATGACGGATTGGGAGTCTATGAAGTCATAGATGAAAAGGACCCGGTGGATCTTGAGGACAGCGACGTAGACGACACTGCCGATTTGTATGCGCAAGGCTTAAAGAGATTTGATGAGCCATCGTCAGCAGTAGATGAACCTACGAAGGAAATAAATCTGGGAACTAACGAGGACCCGAGACCCATTATTATTGCTGCTAATCTCCCTCTAGAAGTTGAAGAAGATTTAGTCAAGGTCCTAAGGGAGTAGAGTGATTCTTTCGCTTGGTCTTATGAGGACATGCCAGGTCTTGACCCCTCTTTTGTGGAACATCGATTAGTGCTTAAGCCAGGGGCAACACCCGTAAATCAAAGATCAAGGAGATTTCACCCCCACATGTCCCTAAGGATAAAAGAAGAGGTCGATAAATTGTACAAGGCCAGATTCATTAGAGTTGTCTTATATCCCCAGTAGGTGGCAAACATAGTCCCTGTCATCAAGAATGATAGAAAGGTGCGCATGTGCATTTGATTTCAGGGATCTAAACAAAGCATGTCCTAAAGACGATTTACCGCTGCCTCATATAGATGTATTAGTGGACAACACTACCAGGTACGAGGCCCTATCATTCATGGATGGTTATTCATTATACAACCAAATCTGTCTCGCTCCGGAAGATCAAGAGAAAACCTCCTTCACCACGCCCTGGGGCACGTATTATTATGTGGTTATGCCGTTTGGATTGAAGAACGTTGGCGTCACTTATCAAAGGGAGATGATGGCTATATTCCACGATATGATGCATGTCTACATGGAAGCTTACGTGGATGATATCTTGGTGAAGTCAAGGACTAAAGAGGAACACCCCGCCATTCTAGCTAAGGTGCTTCAGAGAGCTAGGGAACATCAGTTGAAAATGAATCCAAAGAAGTGTGTTTTTGGAGTATCTTCAGAAAAATTGCTAGGCTTCATAGTTAGTAAACGGAGGATTTAGATTGATCCTAACAAAGCAAAGGCCGTCATGGACATGCCTCTGCCCAAGAATATCACGGAACTTTGAGGACTGATTGGACGGTTGCAATTCATCAGAAGATTCATATCCCAGCATTCTCAGAGGTACCGTCCATTTTACGAATTGCTAAAGGCGGTGGTCAAATTTGAATGCAATGAAGATTGTCAAAAGGCCTATGATGATTTAAAGGTATATTTGTGCAATCCCCCGATTTTGCAACCTCCTGTCCATGGGAAACCCCTGATCTTATACATTTCTGTCATTGAGGACTCCCTAGGAGCGATCTTGGCATAGGTAGATGATGAAGGCAAAGAGTGGGCAGCTTATTATATCTCTAGGTTATTTAATCCCGCGGAGGCCAAGTACACTACCATGGAGAAAACTTCTGCCGCCTTAGTTTAGATAGCTCAGAAGCTGAAACACTACTTTTTAGCCCACCCAGTTAGGTTAATCTTTAGAATGGACCCAATTCGCTATCTCTTAGAAAAGCCTATCTTTTCTAGTAGGTTAGCTCACCGGCAGACCTTCCTCTCTCAGTTTGACATCACATTCGTCGTTCAGAAGGTAATTAAAGGATATGCCATTGCTGAGCATCTCGGCCATCTTCCTATCCCCTGCACGGACTCTATTTAGGACGATTTCCCTGATGAGCATCTCTTTGTTCTCACTCATCATCCCTATTTGTCTCTGCACTTCGATGGTGCACTCAATTCCCAAGGCCGAGGGATAGGTGCTATTATGCTTACTCCGGAAGGAGTGACGATTCCCTTTACTTACGAGCTTCGTTTCCCTACTACCAACAACATCGTCGAGTATGAAGCTCTCCTGGATGAAATGAAGCACGTCTACCTCTTAGGAGCGCGCTATTTGAACATCATAGGAGACTCTCAGCTCGTTTTGCGACAAGTTCTGTCTACGTACCGCACCCGTGACCCAAAACTCAAGCAATATTAGGATTTGGTCACTCTCTTGGCTTGGCAATTTTGCAAGCTGATCTATATTCACACTCCTCGATCTCAGAATATCCTTGCTGATGCTCTAGCATCACTTGCTTCCTCTATCTTTTCATCTCAGTTAGAGCACTGAGACCATCGTCGTCCAGGGACTGGACGCTCCTTCTCTTTAGGATCCTTGGTATGACAACCTTAGGAAGATTGTAGAGGCTAGGGCTGAGAAAGAAGAGTTAAGGGAAGTGTCTTTAACTGAATTAGAAGAGATTATGGAAGAAGAAGAGTTGCCATGGTACCATGAAATCGAGCTATATTGTAGAGATGGATCATTCCCAGAAGGGGAAAGTGCCAAGCAGTGTAAAGATATTAGAAGAGTCGCCTCAAAGTACACTATTATTGTTGGAGAATTGTACAGGCATGCTCTCAATGGGATGCTCATGAGGTGTCTCGATGATGATGAAGCTTGGAAGGTGGCTGAAACAGCCCATTCAAGTGAGTGTGGGGGTCATGTCAATGGCTAGACTCTAGCAAAGAAGATCCTTAGGCAGGGTTACTATTGGCCCACTCTAGCGGAGGATTGCTTCCTCTATGTCCGGAGGTGTCTTAAATGCCAACTCAACGCTGATAAAATCCATGCTCCTACTTCATCTCTTCATCCTCTCTCCGCTCCTTGGCCATTCTCCATGTGGGCTTTTGACATTGTTGGCCTGCTCGGTGATCCTAACTCTCAGACCAAGCAGAAATCCTTTATCCTCACTGCCACTGAGTACTTCACCAAGTGGGCTAAAGTGAAAACATACGCAGAGATCAAAGCTATTACGGTGTGCCGCTTCATCATGAAGAATATCATCGCACAGTTCGGAGTGCTAAGCAGCATCGTCACCGACAATGAACCCCAGTTCATCTCTCAAGAGCTCCAGGACCTTTGTAAGAAGTTCAATATTACATTGCATCATTCATTTCCATACTATCCTCAAGGCAACGGTCAAGCCGAAGCCACTAATAAAACCCTTCTCAAAATCATAAAGAAAACATGTGAATCTCATAAATTTTTTGATTGGCCTGAATGATTAGTGGAAGCTCTATAGGCTTACCGCACCTCCGTCCGTACTCCTATGGGGAAACCCCCCTATGCTCTCACTTACGGGATGGAGGCGGTGCTCCCATATGAGATCTTAATCCCTTCCCTAAGGGTACAACTCGATAAGGAACTTATTCTCGATGAACGTCGAGAGGCGTTGCTCGTCCAGTTGGAACTCTTGGATGAGAAGAGGATGAATGCGGCCGATCACGTGTCCGTTTATCAAAAGAGAGTTTCACGTTATTTTCAAAAAAAAGGTAATCAAACGCAAATTTCAAATAGGTGATATGGTTTTGAAATGCAAATTCATTAGGTCTGGACGTTCTAGGTCCAAATTGCAACCTAACTGGGAAGGGCCGTTCGTTGTTAAAGAGGTTTATCCAAGGAACGCGTATCGCTTGGTCAACGCAGAAGGTGAGGAGCTATCTCACGCCTAGAATGGGTTGTATCTTTAGTGCTTTTTCCCTTTGAGTTAGGCTAATGAAGGCCCGGTAGCGAGGTGCCCTTTCCTTGACCATGAAGGGAGGATTCCGAGTTCAGCAAATCACACACTTCACGGCATCCCTGGTCGGGTTTCCCAATTTTGTGTAAACACCGTTTCTCCCTTGGCCATGCTTGGGGAAAGTGAAAGTCCCTGTCCGTTTCTCTCTTTGGCTGAATCTAGGGGCAAGAGGCAAATAAGGGGGCGATGACTGATCTAGACACCCTAACGAGAGGACTCAAATAGGGTCAGTCCGTTATGACCTAATTCCATAATAAAAAAGGCAATGATGACACCAAAGCAAAAGAAAAGGCAAAGCCGAAAGCTTATTCCGAAAGCTCAAAGCTCGAAATCCAGAAAGGTCTAAAAGTATGAAACTAGGCATGGCAAGAGTGGCAGTACAGTTTCCCCGCGGGACGTCATGAGCCCGGTCATACGCGTGCCTAGGGTGGATGAAGGTTCGATGACGGACACAAAGCCCCGGTGCAACAGACTAAAATATCTGAAAGGGTTGTCAATGAGAAGAACTCAAGCCCTAAAAATCTCTATACCTGGCGTAAGCTTACCTCTAAGATTCATTTTCCCTTTTTAGGACTAAACCATACCCTGGGTATGACCTCGGTAGAAGCAGCGTTACACGGATTCACCCTGGCCAGGGTTTGTCACCTCAAAAGCACGCTGAGCTCAGAAGATTCCTAGTGCGACAGGTAGGGCTCTTGTTGTCGAGATAGAATTAGCTTTCAAAAATCCAAAAACCAAAAAATCAGATATTTCAAAATCCAAAAAAAATCAGATATTTCAAAAACCAAAAAATCAGATATTTGAAAATCTAAAAAAATCAGATATTTCAAAATTCAAAAAAATTAGATATTTCAAAAACCTAAAAAATCAAAATTTTTAAAATCCAAAAATTGGATTTCTCAAAAACCAAAAACATCAGAAAATCAAAAATATACCATCATCCTTGCATAGCATCCATTTGCATTCATATTTTTATTACAGTCTTATCTATTTAATAAGGCTCCACCCCTTGACCAAATATCAAGGATTGGTCATTCTCTAACTTGCTGAAGGCAAGGGGTTGAGTCTAAAAACGGATCTAACTTGTTTCTTATTTTAAGTGTGTGCAGACACAGGTCCCATTGCCCAGGATTCAAAGCTTGCAAGACCGCTTAATCTACCCTAACCGTTCTTCTCCACTTGAGAATCAAAACTCTCAGGTTTGTATGTCCCTTCATCTTGGCGGCCTATCTCCAGACCGTTAGCGTCCTTCTGGCGGTCTAATAGGCGACCGCATGCTTCACCCGAGAACCAGAAAACTCAAAGTTTTCCTGGGTCCGTCCCCTTGCGATCTATCGATAGACCGGTAGGCTCGTCTAGCGATCCTTTGCTAGACCGTTTCTAAACCAGAGAGCTTTGCCCTTTCTGATCCATCAAGCCAAAATTATGATTTCATTGCACATCTTTTAAATCAATCTTTTATTCCACTTCATCCAAGGTTTGTAATACATCATTCTTTCAATAAAGTTCAAAAACATGATCTTAAGACTCAAATTACATTCAATTTCCTATCCGCATGTGGCCGGATCTTGCGTAATTCCTTCACATAAGCTCGATACTCCTCGTCACTCTCCATCACTTCCGCTAGCAAGGTATGGACTCGACTGATCTCCCACATGGTCAGAGCATTCCGAACTACCCATTTGTCCTCCTCGGTCCCGATCTTCCTAGCTTGAAGGGGAGGGTAGTGTGATAGTGCTGGAAACGTAGTGCGAGGTAGAGAGGTAGCTTGATTTGCAAGTAGCACCGGTGTGGGTTGTAGATCGCCAAGGTAGTGTTCCCCACTAGCTACAGGTCTAGGCCCAGTCACCGAGGTAATCTGAGGGTAGTGCCATGAAGAGCCCGAGGTCGCGTCACAAACCTGTCAATTGGCAAAGTGTTGAGGAAGAGGCGCCAATCGTCCCTTGTCTTCTTGTCCGCAGTCTGGCATTCAACCTGTGAAGAGAACCCAAATGCACCTCCTATGAAGAAGAGTGGGTGGCTCTCGAATATGCAGCTAGCTGAAGGCAAGTCCTCCTTCGGTAGAAATTTGAGTCTAATTCCCATCCAACACTCAAGGATGATCATTAACCCGAAGAGGGGACCCCCTAGTGAAGCTGAACTAAGGTCTTCATAGAGGTAAGAAAGGACAGCTTGGGAGATAGATAGACCCCGCCACAACCCACTAATAGTGCTAAGATTTTGGACATCAAAGAGGTGGTTGGTGGTAGAAAAGTGTAAAACCCCGCACAAGCAAATGGAGATGGCTTTTGCTATGGCTTCATATTTCCCACACTTGTTTTTACAATGAGAAGCGATCCATTGGGCCAAGGGTATCAAATGGATATGGCAAGGGCTAATCATGGTTTTCACATCTTTTGGATTGGGTAGGAGGTCCCCCAAGATGAGTGATGGGTCTATAGGTTCAACCGTGTGACACACCAAGTCTTCATCCCCCACCTTAGTCTTAGGAAGGGCTAGGTAGGTCTCTACCTCTTCTATAAGGATGGTTGCTTCAAAGGTTGGGAATATGAAAGTGTGTGTTTGAGGGTGCCATAATTCCACTAGGGCTTAAATGCTTGGCCAATCATAGGAAATTTTATGGAAATTCTTGGCTAGAACTAATAAAGGGTGAAGGTGCCATGCCCTTAGGATTGAGGAAACCTCTAAAGGGAGTTCTTTTATCATGGGAGCCACCCACTTCAGGCTACAATAGCATCTTGGGCCAGGAAGGAGCTATAAGATGGAAAGAAAAGAAGAGAAAAAGAAGAGAAGAAATGCTATGAGGAGAAACTTAAGGAAATTCATGAATCATTGGAATTAATTTGAACTTACCACTCTTGAAGGGCTTGCGCTCAAGTGCTTGGGGATGGAAGTCAGCCGTTGCAGCTCCCCATGCTCCCTTCTAGCCAGCTTTGGCCCGGTATAGACCACCTCTCCCATGGTACTAGCTTCAAAGCTCCTCTTCATGGCGATTTTGGTGATTTTGAGGGAGATTTCGAGGTTTTTAGCAGAGATTTCTGAGGGCTGCAAATTCTGGGTGTATTCCTAGTTATAGGGCTTTAATTCTAGTCCTAATGCATTACGATTGAGGCTAGTTAGCTTCAAGTTAAGTTATGATAAGTCTTGACACGGATTAGGTGCTTCTAGCCATAGGTTCGGACTCTCACGGAGAGTCCTGCTTGGACTTCACTGAGCCTTCTCCTTAGAGGTCTATCGAGCAACCGCTAGGCACCCTCAAACGGTCGACTGACGACCGTTTCTTCCCTTTTTTCGCCGCCTCTCTTCCGCTCGCCTAAACCATTTTATTCCTCCTAGCGATCTTCCTGAATACCGTTTTCCCCTGTTTTCCCTGTTGATTATTTTTAATCATCAATTTTCTCCCTCTCTCTCTCCCACTCGCTCTCCTGCTCTGTAATATGCCGGACCTTTCGGATCCTTCTTCATGCGTCCCGGATCTGGTTCTTGGAGCGTCCGACTCTATTGTGCCCGAAATTTTGTTTCGGGCATCTTTCGTGTTCGGATCGGCGCGATCCGGAGTCGTTTCGGAGGCCCGGAGGCGTTCCGCGGTTTTTCCGCGTGTGTTTTCCGATTCCCGGTGTGTGTTTCAGCTTTTTATTCGGAAGCTCGCTGCAGGCGAACCGGGTGGTTCACCCGGGCACGAGTGGTACCGTTGCGATCGGTGCGTTCCGAGGATTCCGGAAATGTATTTTTCTATTTTTTGGTATTTTTTCAAAAAATCGGATTTTCTATATAGCCCTAATTCTTTTTCTTTTTCTTTTCTCCTTTCTCTTTCTTCTTCTTCTTCTTCCTCCGTTTCTTCCCACCGTGATGCCCTCCTCTCCCTCTCTCTCCCATTCGGACGCGGTGAGACCCTCCCCGGCTGTTGACTGCGGCAGGGCGACGGCGCGGACGCGTGGGTGACGGCGAGGCGATCTCGTGGGCGTGCGGCGAGCGTGGGAAGCGTGGGGAGGCGAGGTTTCTAAAAGCGTTCTTTGTGATTCGTGGGTGATTCGGTGGAGCATTCGCTCCATTGAGGTAGGGTGACGTTCCTTAGCCTCTTGCCGTTCATTCCCGTGATTTATAGGCCGCGGGGAGGCCGAGAGGGGCTTGTTTGAGCATTTTGGGGTTTTTCCATGATTCGGGGAGAGCTCGCCCGATCTATGGATTTGATGCATGATTTCGTGTTTTGATGGCCTAGAATCATGCTAGGGGTCCCCAGGGGTCTTCCCCTTTGATTTCCCCCTCTCCTGTGGAGGCATGGGGGCGTGGTTGGAATTTTGGGGAGTTTCTACCATTTTCGGCCGCGGACTGAGAACGCGCTATACTCCAGTAGCGCGTTCTTGATGGTCGCGCTGCCCCGATAGGGCGCATTCATCGGAGAAGATGAACAGTAGGGGGGTTCCCGTCGCGCTATGGGGTCCTAGCGCGATCTGCCTTGTCGCGCTAGGGGTCCCTAGCGCGACCTGTCGTGTCGCGCTAGGAGGCCCTAGCGCGACCTGTCTTGTATCGCTAGGAGGCCCTAGCGCGATATTCCCTGTCGCGCTAGGGGGCCCTAGCACGTTCTTACCTGTCGCGCTAGGTGTCCCTAGCGCGATATGGCCTGTTGTTGGGTGTTCCTCTTGGGCCGTGTGTGTGCCCTGGACATCCCGTGGAGTTCCGTGACCGTGTCTTTGGTGTCCGGAAGTTCCGTTTGCCTCGGTCATGCGTTTGGCTGCGGGCGGTGCGTCCGTTTTTCTTCCGACCGTCGTCACCGTGCGATGGTGATGGTACGTGGGACGGCCCCCGTACTTCGTCAGGTTCGGACGTCATTTTCCGTTGGTTTGAGAGTCTACTCCTTTAGTGACCCTCCACTAGTCGTAGCCTACTAGTACGCGTGTGCTAGTCGCACCAGGGAGTGGTGTACGGGCCGACCTTTAGAGACGGTTTGTGGACCGGTTACCGTTGGGCCCCACGTCTTGCAGCCAGAGTCCGGCTGAGGGGAAAACCGGTCAGAGGGCCAGACCAGGGATGCGCGGTCTGTGTGTGCACACGTGGTTGTGGGCGGTTGGACCCACGTCGACGGGCGTGACCCCAGCTAGTCACTTGTTTGTGTTTACTTGTACGGTGTTTGCGCCTCGGGTAGGACCTACCACGTCAGGCGGTTCACCTGCGGCGCGGTGTAAGACATCAGGGGACGCTACCGGCTGTGCTTCTGGTGGGTGGTACTCCTGTCGAGTACGGAGTGACAGACTGTCAGTCGTGTGTTTCCGACCTTCGGGTTTTGGCGGTTCGACCGTTGAGTTTCGGTCTTATCGTACGATGGCACGTGTGTCGATTTGCGTGTCGTAGGGTCTAGTTTTATAGAGTACAGGGCTTTCCTTTCCGAGGTACTTTTCTACCGCTAGTGTAGTGGTTTCTCGTTTTATGAGGTAGGGTTCGAGTGATCCCTACTGAGTCTTGTTCCGAGACTCATTCCCTGCGTGTTTTCACCGTGTTTCAGGTGAGGCGCCACCTTCGGGGAGCGCGTCAGGAGCGCAGCGTGGTGCGGGTGCCCAGAGGTAGTGCCAGAGGTCAGAGCCGGGGTATGCCCCGTGTAGCTGTACTTTTCTTTCTTGTCATTGTACTAGTCGTGGACTACTGTTGCTGTTGTTGTTATTTTACTGTGGACCATGTAAAATGTTAATTTATTTCCTGCTTAATATTATAACTGTTTAATTTTTGTAATTACTTGTGATACTTGTGTAGTTTCCACACCATCCTTTTAACCCTTCCGAGTCTTCGGGCTCGTGGGTGGCGGTGCGAGTCTCGGGTTATCGGGCCTTCCCGGTAATCGGATTCTCGGGTCGTTACATGCTCCCTCTTTGTCAATCCTAGAGGTCATTGTTAGTGAGTCAACATGCACATTCACACATTTTGCACTTAACAAAAAGACAAAAAAATCATATATCAACTAACATAGAGTCATATACATGTGTCCAAAAAGAAAAGAAAAGTACAAGTCACGCCCCAGCGGGTCCCTCTCCTGGACCCCCACTGTCCCCAGTGCCCTCCTGCCTCTTTTCCGGCGGTGCCATGAAGGTGCTCCCCTCCTCTCGTTGTCGTCGTCTCCTCTCTACCTCCTCATTGCTCCGAAGGCCGGAGCAACTGGTGAGGAAGTCCGGGAAGGCGCTACTCTGTGCGACACTTTGCAATGCACTGGCTGTAGGTCCTCAGCCCATCATCTAGACCGTTCGCTCCATGGCTCGTAGCTCGATCCTCATATCGTATGCCTGGCATCGAGCCTCCCTCACCTCGGTCCGGTAGCACTCCAAATCTATCGCTACCGCACTCAGTCGCTCCACCTCTGCCCGGAGATGGACTACCTCAGCCACCTCGGCCCGGAGATGCTCTACCTCGCCTAGTGCTGCAGTCAGCTCCCTCGCCTGCATAAGCATTCATCATGTTAGTTAAAGTGCATTTTCATATAGCATTTAAGAGAAGTCGGTCAGTTGCTTACCCTCTCTGTGATAGTGGCCTCAGCCTCCTCGGCCCGAGCGACTGCCCGAGCGAAGTCGGGGTCCCGCTCTGCTCGACCCCCCGGCTGGGAAGACGAGGATGGAGCGTCTGGTCCCTGCCATCCTGCTTCCTCGGCTCGATGCATTTAGAGGTCTTAGTTAGTCAATCATACATAAGCATTAGCATTTAAGTCTAAGGATCAGAACTTACTAGGAGGTCCAGAGTGCGCTGGAGCTCATCCCTCTGCTAAACGGTGGAATGAAGGAGTCCTTGGAGCTCTGCTATCTGGCCCTGGGGGTCTATCTGCATATACATAATCAGCTAGTCAGTGCATCATTTATAAGTGTCAATGCATTTAGAGGTAATTTAGAAGTTTGAGTTTAGAAGTCGTACGGATCGTCGGGCACCGCGGAAGACTTGGTCTCCATACCTCCTAGCATAGGCCTTTAGGTAGGCCTCATCGCTGCTAGCTTGGGCTCTCACCACCCTGCCTCTCCTGGTCCAGTCCCGTACTTGGTCGATCACCCGGGTGACCCAGTCGATCTCCCCACTCAAGCCCTTCGAGGACCGTCCGACGCGCTCGTCGTCCCGCGCCGGGAACTCCACGTCCAGCTGGTGCACACCTCGGGTCCTCATGATCAGGCGATGGTGGAGTGGCTCGATGATGTTCATGCAGTGCAGCCATATCTCTCGTCCCGCGTACGCCTGGGCCGCCTCCACCTAGGGCTATCCCTCGTGACCCTCGTCACGGTACGGTGTCCTGCGCACCTGAAAAGGCATGCATTTAAATCAGTGTCAGCATTTATAAAAGCATTTAAGTGCATTTATAAGAAGTTTACTGATGCATAGGGGAACGTGTCCATATCCTTCTGGATTGCCCGCACTAGGCGCCGCAGCGACCCTGTGTCTCGATCCGCCATCCACCGCCTCGTGATGGGTACCCAGTCCGGCTGTACTTCTCTTCCCCGCCCTAGGCCGGGGAGGTACAGGTAGCTCCATACTTGCATTGGTCAAATGTCAGCATATCATAATCGTAATGATAATCATAATCATAATCATAATCATTTAGAGTCGAGCATTTTTACCTGAAGCAAAGGTGAGAAGCCGCCCAGCATCGTCTACCGGTCAGTGGTGCTGAGCGAGTCGAATAGAAATGCCGACACTGCAGCACCCCATCCATGCACACCGACTCCGTCCAGGTCCCGCAGTAGTGGGAGGAGCCTGCAGCTCACTCCGTCTGCCCTCGTCACAAATGATACGTGCAGCGGAGAGTGAGATAGAAGAGGGGGATGAATAGATCACTCCTCAATCCGATAAACACAGCCAAAAGTTCTTAGCCCCTTAAACTATAGAGATAAAGGCCACGTAAACAGACGACGAAGATGATAAGAGAAGAAGTGATATCGAGAAAGTGACCACAAAAAAGTAAAGTCTCAAGAAGTTGAAGAGCATCACACGAAAACAACCAAACCACAAATGAGACAATGAATTTTTTAGGTGGTTCGATTGCTATCTGCAATCTACATCCACCCTTTACTCAATCGATTAAGGCTTCCTTGCACTTGAGTCGCACACAGCAGAGTCAGTCTGCAACAACCACTGCCAAACAGCTTGTACAGAGGAACAGCCTCCTCAATCGTCTCATCGACCAGACGAAGAGCACCGGAGAACAATCTCCCTTCCTTTGCACGCAGCAAAGGGAACCCTGTGCAGTTACTCCCAAGTAACTCACACAACCAGAGGATTGAACCTCTCTTCCTTCAAGACACTGCAAGGAACTGGAGAACCTTTCCCTTCCTCCGAACAGTGTAGGGTAACAATATGGAATGAAGATGATCAAACAAAAACTTGAAAACACAGCGATCGGTAAACGATAACATTCTCTAGAAACAAAGATAATGTAGCTTCCATAGAAGCAGATCTTCTCATTCACGAACACTTCTCCCTCTCAGAAATTTTTCTTTCTCTTCTGCTTCTGCTGGCTCTCTTCCTCCTTCTCCTCTCTTTTCTGTTCTCGTTCATATTTTTCTTCTGCTCAGCATTCGCTTTTTATAGAGCATCAGAGGACGGGCGTGTGCTTTCCATTATTCCCGCTTAAAGGCCTTAGCCCACGTGGCAGAATCCCACCTCACTTCTCTCCATGTGTCACGATCATGCCACCTCCTCCATACTGGGATCACGAGCCATTCTTATTCTTCTCAAAAAAAATACCTGATAGACAATCAGAAGAAAGCATTTCGGATACTGGTATGATGGATGACATTGTATTGGGCATATAAATGCTAAATGCACGAACTGGGAGAGATGCACCGATTATATAAAACATGAGGCAAATGTTGCACCGAATGTGAATAGACATAACATGCACTGAGTAGAGATATTCAAGTCAACCATTGAATTGACTTACTAAAGTGATTGACCCCATGTGCACAGACTCTAGCGTTCACCTGAGCAGCTGGTGTGCACAGACATGGGTCCAAGAGGCACACGACGAAGACTTTGTACTGAGTCAAAGGAAAGGATCAAGGATATGCACGGACTTTTAAAAACAAATGTGTAACACAGTAGATGCACCGAGTTGGATTTGCGAGAATGAATCATCCGAACAAAAACGGATGCAAGACAGACCTTGCACCGAGTCTGAAAGGCGAGACACACAAAGATGCACAAGCAAGATATGCACGAACTTAAAAGTGTATGCTGCAATGAAATACAATGAAATGCACTGAGCCAATTTATGTCTAGACACGTAATGCACCGAGATGGAAATGGGGCTACAGTGTTTGTGAATGAGACAGAGACTTGCACCGAATTGATAAAGAGAAGTACAAGACACCGCTTGCACCAAGACGTATTTGCACTGAAATGAAAAGGACAAGATCTAACGGTCCATACCAGACAACGATTGCACCGACTAGAGCTTGCACCGACCTCGAGAGATGAGATGCAAGGTCCTGATATGCACGGACCATAAAGGTATTGCAACAGACCCCCTTCATGCTTTGAACCAAGAAAATGGTCCATATAATAAATTGATTTATAGTGTGAGACATCATCAAAAACCTTAGGGATGCAACAATCTCTCCCTTTTTGATGATGGCAACACTATGAATCAAGCAATATCAAGGTATTAAAAATAATCAGTTAAAAAATAGGCCAATCATACAGGCAAAACGAACACAGCTTTAAAAATCAAAACAAGCGCATGCTGACAAATCAAGCACAACTTCTGAACCTCAGCTCTCTCCTCTCTCCTCCCATAACATTTTCGCAGAAAAAGAATGATCGCAGATAATGAATGATGTTTCGGATATGGTATGGCCTCATGACCTCTCTCCCCAACATTTTTGCAGAAAATGAATGATCTCTCGGATATTGTGAGACCTCATGACCTCTCTCCCCCATTGACATCATCAAAAGTTAATGAATGGTGTATGAAATTGCTGGAGACATGAAGAAGAAGTATAGTGACTTCTTAGTGTAGAAAGACCCAACAACATATCTTAAGAGAATAAGTGAGGTGCTAAAGTCAAGTGAAGATTCTTGAACTCTGGTAATCAATAGAGAATTAGTATGAAGGAGAAGTTTATCCACATACATGGTGTATGATGTAGAATAGGGGTGAACAAGCATGGCAAGATTTCTGATTAAAACAACAGTACATTGTAGACAACAAGAGACAAAATCAGAGAAGGTGTTCTCATAGTATTGAAGACAAGCATTCCAGACCTTTGCACAGAAACAAGGGATTAATATAGAGTTTTGCAATGAGATCAATGAGTAGTTTGGTAAATCACACTTTTGACATTAGGGAGACACCTTGATCAGAGGCCGGAATCCCCAGTTACTCAGTGTGAGTACCTCATTACTTCTTCCTTTTGAAGGACAGAGTAAGTAACTGTGGCTTTTTACATGGGGAAACACCTTGATCAGAGGCCAAAGTCCCCAGTTACTGACCACCTTGTCACCATTGCTCTGTAATGATCAGAGACATTAAAGTCATTTTACATGCAGATTTTTCTTTAAAAATGTTGACACCTCATGACATAGGAGTTACTTCACTTCATTGAATGAAGCTCCCAGTTTCTCAGTGATCAAGCCATAGACCTTTGATCATTTAGTTGATCCCTTATGAAGTGGAGAGAAAATGATTGAAGACAATACCAGAAGAACTGTTTCTTTGTAATGAATCTTGAAATCTAGATTTCAAGTTGTTCTGAACAAATATCAAGACATGCAGGTTTTAGCCTGACCTGAAATCATTGACAATGTAGGAAGATATACTTTGACCACTTAAACCAAATCTCTGATAAACTACTAGAGGAAAGATTCTAGAAGGACTTTAGTAACACAAACGTATAGACTTAAGAGATGAATGAGATTCTACTGACTGAGAGAACTGCACTCATTCAATCATGAGAACCAGCAATGACACACATCTGGTCAATCTTTTTGAATCAGACAAAATCACTACCTTTCCAGCTCCCCCTTAAACGAAGCACTCAATAAAACTAATCAGAAGATACACAAAGCTCCCCCTCACAATAAGGATAGACATTTCACACAACATCTTACCAAGATAGATCAATTCAATATCAGGAGAAAAATAGTTAAGAAAATTTGAACAAACCTAGTTCTCTCCTTAATGTGGTGAATTTGTCATTATCCAGAGGCTTGGTGAAGATGTCAGCAATTTAATTAGTAGTGCCTACATGAATCAGTTCAAAGTTGTTCTTAGAAACCTCATCTCTTATGAAATGATGCCTGATTTCTATGTGTTTAGTACGGGAGTGCAGAACTGGATTCTTGGCTAGGTTGATGGCACTGGTATTATCACAGTAAATAGGTGTGCACCCCAGGTCTACTTGATAGTACTGAAGTTGGTGTTTAATCCAAATGACTTGTGTGTCACAACACCCTGCAGCTACGTATTCAGCCTCTGCAGTGGAGAGGGCCACAGAGTGTTGTTTCTTGGAACCCCAAGATACTAAACACCCACCTAGAAATTCACAGTGACCACTAGTGCTCTTTTTATCTAGTTTACACCTGGCATAATCTACATCTGTGTATGCAACTAAATCAAGTGTGTGTGATGCAGGAAACCATAAACCAAGAGTGTGAGTAGTGGACAAGTATCTGAAGATTCTTTTTACTGCAGCTAGATGCAATTCAGTGGGTCGAGATTGATACCTTGCACACATTCCTACACAGAATTGAATATCAGGTCTTGAAGCAGTCAAATAAAGTAGAGATCCAATCATACCTCGATAGAGCTTGGCATCTACTTCTTTACCTGTCTCATCTCCATCCAATGAGGTGTTGGTACCCATTGGAGTTGTAATGTGCTTCAAGTTGTTCATGTCAAACCTCTTGAGAATTTCCAATGTGTACTTGGTCTGGTTGATGAAGCATCCATCCTCTAACTGTTGTACCTGTAAGCCAAGAAAATACTTTAATTCACCTACCAAACTCATTTCAAATTCAGCAGACATCAATTTAGAAAATTCATTGCATAGTTCAGAGATAGTTGACCCAAAGACAATATCATCTACATATACCTGAACTATGATGAGGTCTTTATTTGAGCTCTTCAAAAAGAGAGTTTGATCTACTTTACCTCTATGGTAGCCCTTGCTGATCAGAAATTCTGTCAGTCTGTCATACCATGCTCGAGGAGCCTGTTTTAGACCATATAGGGCTTTGTTCAACCTGAAAACTTGGTTAGGTTGAGGAGAAAACTGAAATCCGGGGGGTTGTTCAACAAAAACCTCTTCCTGTATAACACCATTCAAAAAAGCACTCTTCACGTCCATTTGCTGGAGTTTTATGTTCTTAGAACATGCAAATGCTAGCAATATTCTTATTGCTTCTATCCTAGCAACAGGTGCATAGGACTCATCGAAATCAACACCAAATTCCTGACAGTAGCCCTTGGCTACTAGTCTGGCTTTATTTCTAGAAATGATTCCATCTTCATTCATTTTATTCTTAAACACCCACTTAGTTCCTATGACATTAGTATTTTCTAGTCTTGGAACAAGCTCCCAGACGTTATTTCTTTCAAATTGACCTAACTCCTCACACATGGCATTAGTCCATGACTGATCACTTAAGGCCTCTTCTATTGATTTGGGTTCAATTTGAGAGACCAGAGCAATTAGGTCCTGGTTATGAACATTCCTAAAGTGAGACCTAGTTCAAAGAGGTTCTTCAAGATTGCCTAAGATGTTATCTATTGGCTGATCTTTAAGATATCTAACATTTATTGAAGACTCACCTGTCTCAACCGGCTCTACCTGGTTGGGAGCATCTGATGACTCATTTGGCTGAAGCTCCTCTTTTTCTTTGTCTTCTAGGAATTCTCCATTGTGCTCGGAATCCCTGTAAGTGTTTTCAATGTTAGTAACACCTTTTGCTTCACCAAAAATAATGTGTGGAGACTCCTCAACGTTCTGATCATTTATGTTAAAGACTCTATATGCTTTTGACACTTCAGAGTATCCTAAAAATATTCTAGGACAGCTTTTAGCATCAAATTTATCTAAGTATTTCTTGTAATTATTATGGATAAAGCATTTAGCTCCAAAAATCCTGAAATGAGTCAGATTTGGTTTCTTACCTTTCAACAGCTCATAGGGTGTTTTCTTGTGGATTGGTCTTACCATGGCCCTGTTGATTGTATAAGCTGCTGTATTGGTTGTCTCTGCCCAAAATTTCCTTGGTAGTTGACTCTCAATCAGCATGGTCCGGGCCATCTCCACAATGGTTCGATTTCTTCTCTCCACAATTCCATTCTACTCTGGTGTCCTGGGAGAAGAAAACTTGTGTGTTAATCCCTCTTTTTCACACAGTTCAGAAAACATGGAGTTCTCAAATTCACCTCCATGGTCAGATTGAATTGAACAAATTCTATGTTTTCCTTCTTGTTTGACTTTGTTAAAAAGTTGTTTGAATTTTTGAAAAGCATCATTTTTGTTGGCTAAGAAAAAGATCCATGAAAATATGGAGTGGTCATTAATGATCACATAACCAAATCTACTTCCATTAAGACTCTGAGTTCTAGTAGGACCAAAAAGGTCATTATGAAGAAGTTCCATTGGTCTAGACGACAATGTCTCAGATCTTAGCTTGAAGGACATTCGGGTCTGTTTGCCTAGAGCACAGGCATCACAGACTTTTGAAGTTGAACTGAACTTGATTTTGGGCAAGCCTCTAATTAAATCATGCTTGATCAATTTATTTAAAGTGGAGAAGCTAGCATGGCCTAACCGTCTATGCCAAACAAAAGCGTCACTTTCAGAATTGGCAGATAAGCATAGATTAGAATCAGACTCAACATCTAAGTCTACCAAGTAGACATTATTGGTTCTGTTGGCTACAAATTTAATGCTATCAGAATTTATTTCAAAGATTTTGCATGAATTATTGTCAAACACAACCCTGTGACCCTTATCACATAATTGACTTATGCTAATCAGATTGTGTTGAAGACCTTCCACAAGTAAAACTTTCTCAATGGAGTTAGTGGAAGACTTACCAACAGTGCCGACCCCAATGATCTTACCTTTGTTCTTTCCTCCAAATTTGACCAGACCCCCTACCTTCATTTCTAACTTGCTAAACTTGGATCAGTCTCCTGTCATGTGCCTGGAGCAGCCACTGTCGAGATAGCATTTGTTGTTCTCAGCTGCTAGGCACACCTACACAAGCAAAATCAAGTAAAGTAGTTCGGAACCCAATATGAGTTGGGTCCAAAGACATCATTCAAATCTTTAAGTAGATGTTTAGGGATCCAGAATTGTCTCAACTTGGTTTTCTCTTGCACCTTAATTTCTGGTCTATTGAAGTTGTGAGTGGAGGTATGTCCAGCTGGTCTGGAGAAATGAAATCTATTCCAGTTATTAGGTTTCTCATCCCTAGGGTATCTCCTGTGAGCTTGTTGATTAACAATTTTTTGAGGATGAGTGTTGTTTCTCCAGTAACTCTTGTCAGGACCCATTCTTTTGTAGTAGTTCCAACTTTTATTCTGATTCATTTCCTTGGTCCAGCTACTACTTATGTTCTGGCAAATGGGCTTAGTGAAATTCTTCAAAAAATTCATTCCTATTTTAGATGATCATCCAGCATTGTTTGTTAAATTTTCTTTTGGACATTGAACACTCTAGTTTCTGTTTGAGCAGGATGGAGTGTCCAACTTTTCTTTACCCTTTTCTGGGCAGAAGGTGGTAGTCTTAAACTGAAATGGTCTCTTGTTGGATGGGTCATAGCCTAAACCCTCCTTGTTGAAATTAACCCTTGTACCTAGTATAGAATCTAGATTCGATTTTCCTTGAATAAATTTTTCTAAAACTTTTTGTTTGTCCTCCAACTCTCTTTGCATAGACTCACAATTTTTCAAGAGTTCAGAGTTGACTTTCTTAACAGCTTCATACTTCTCTGTGATCACAGTATTTTCATTCAGACATTCTTCAAATTTAATCTTGAGTTGGTTGAGCTGTGTGTGAACTTCCTGGTTCTCAAGGGTTTACTTTTTATTCTCCTTTTCGAGAGAAGTCATCTCTTCTAATTCTTCTTTTAGTTTCTGATTTTCCTTATAGATTTGCGTTTGTTCTTCAACATTGGTATTGAATTTTCTCTTCAGAACCCTATGCTCTTTACTAAGTGAACTGAACTTATCTAACAGTTTTGCATAGGCGTCTTCCCAGTCATCGATAGAGAAATTCTCAAAAATATTTGTTACCTCCTCTTCGCTATTTGCCATCAGACAAATTCCTTCTTCATCCTCCTCTGAGGAATTGTCTTCCGGATCCTCTTCCTCATCCCTCCAGGTGCAGACCATTGCATGTGGCTTCTTCTTCTGCACTTTCGAGCTCTTCTTCTGACGGTTGGGACCTTTCTTCTGAAGATCAGGGCAGTCCCCTTTCATGTGACCGGGTTTCCTACAATGAAAACATGTAATTCTCTTAGTACTCCTATCTTTTTCATTGCTAGAATCGAAGTTCTTACCAGAAGGGTATGACTTCTTCCTCTTGAAGGTCTTTCCCTTAGACCTTAAGAATTTTTTGAATTGGCGAGTAAGCATTGCTTGCTCCTCTTGGTCAAGATCTGACAATCCATCAGACTCGTAACTACTACTCCCGCTACTGCTACTTCCCTTGCTGCGAGACGCCCTGAGGGCAATATTCTTGTTCTTTCTGTCGCTTCCCTCACCATTCCTTTTAATGTTCATTTCATACGTCATATGGGATCCTATGAGTTCGGTGACAGTCATAGTCGTCAGATCCCTTGACTCTTCTATCACAGTGGCTTTTGTATGCCATGAAGGGGTAAGAGATCTAAGTATCTTCCTGACAACGTCTCCCTCAGCCATCTCTTTTCCAAGCCCCTTAAGACTGTTCATGATCAGATACAATCTGGCATACATCTCAGTTATGGTCTCCTCTGATTTCATTTTAAACATCTCATATTTAGAGGTGAGGAGATTTACCTTTGTTGCTCTCACTTGAGCTGTACCTTCGTAGATTAATTCCAGCTCGTCCCACATTTTCTTGGCCGTCCTACATGCTGAGATGCGAGTGTATTCGTCTGGGTGTATAGCACACTGGATGATGTTCAGGGCTGTCCAGTTGAGTGACGATTGCTTGACTTGATCATCTGTCCATGTATCCTCGTTCGGTGGTAGCTCGTATGGCCCTGTGGTGATCACCCTCCACAACTTGTGGCTTTGCGCCCTGATGAATACCTCCATCATGTTTTTCCAGAATAGATAATTGTTACCATCAAAGAAAGGAGGACGACTGATAGATTGTCCCTCAGCTATAAAGCCTCGAGGACCATTAGGGTTAACCTGACCGTTGGCCCACATGGTGAAAACCTGCTCTGATACCAAATGATACGTGCAGCGGAGAGTGAGATAGAGGGGGGGATGAATAGATCACTCCCCAATCCGATAAACACAGCCACAAGTTCTTAGCCCCTCAAACTATAGAGATAAAGGCCACGTAAATAGACGACGAAGATGATAAGAGAAGAAGTGATATCGAGAAAGAAACCACAAAGAAGCAAAGTCTCAAGAAGCTGGAGAGCAGCACACGAAAACAACCAAAGCACAAATGAGACAGCGAATTTTTTAGGTGGTTCGATTGCTATCTGCAATCTACGTCTACCCCTTACTCAATCGATTAAGGCTTCCTTGCACTTGAGTCGCACACAGCAGACTCAGTCTGCAACAATCGCTGCCAAACAGCTTGTACAGAGGAATAGCATCCTCAATCTTCTGATCGACCACAAGAAGAGCACCGGAGAACAATCTCCCTTCCTTTGCACGCAGCAAAGGGAACCCTGTGCAGTTACTCCCAAGTAACTCATACAACCAGAGGATTGAACCTCTCTTCCTTCAAGACACTGGAGGGAACTGGAGAACCTCTCCCTTCCTTCGAACAGTGGAGGGTAACAATATGGAATGAAGATGATCAAACAAAAACTTGAAAACACAGCGATCGGTAAATGATAACATTCTCTAGAAACAAAGATAATATAGCTTCCATAGAAGCAGACCTTCTCATTCACGAACACTTCTCCCTCTTTGAAATTTTTCTTTCTCTTCTGCTTCTACTGGCTCTCTTCCTCCTTCTCCTCTCTTTTCTGTTCTCGTTCTTATTTTTCTTCTGCTCAGCATTCGCTTTTTATAGAGCATCAGAGGACGGGCGTGTGCTTTCCATTATTCCCGCTTAAAGGCCTTATCCCACGTGGCAGAATCCCACCTCACTTCTCTCCATGTGTCACGATCCTGCCACCTCCTCCATACTGGGATCACGAGCCATTCTTATTCTTCTCAAAAAAATACCTGACAGACAATCAGAAGAAAGCATTTCGGATACTGGTAAGAAGGATGACATTAAATTGGGCATATAAATGCTAAATGCACGAACTGGGAGAGATGCACCAATTATATAAAACATGAGGCAAATGTTGCACCGAATGTGAATAGACATAACATGCACTGAGTAGAGATATTCAAGTCAACCATTGAATTGACTTACTAAAGTGATTGACCCCATGTGCACAGACTCTAGCATTCACCTGAGCAGCTGGTGTGCACAGACATGGGTCCAAGAGGCACACGGCGAAGACTTTGTACTGAGTCAAAGGAAAGGATCAAGGATATGCACGGACTTTTAAAAATAACTGTGTAACACAGTAGATGCACCGAGTTGGATTTGCGAGAATGAATCATCCGAACAAAAAAGGATGCAAGACAGACCTTGCACCGAGTCTGAAAGGCGAGACGCACAAAGATGCACAAGCAAGATATGCACGAACCTAAAAGTGTATGCTGTAATGAAATACAATGAAATGCACTGAGCCAATTTATGTCTAGACACGTAATGCATCGAGATGGAAACGGGGCTACAGTGTTTGTGAATGAGACAGAGACTTGCACCGAATTGATAAAGAGAAGTACAAGACATGCTTGCACCAAGATGTATTTGCACTGAAATGAAAAGGACAAGATCTAACGGTCCATACCAGACAACGATTGCACCGACTAGAGCTTGCACCGACCTCGAGACATGAGATGCAAGGTCATGATATGCACGGACCATAAAGGTATTGCAACAGACCCCCTTCATGCTTTGAACCAAGAAAATGGTCCGTATAATAAATTGATTTATAGTGTGAGACATCATCAAAAACCTATGGGATGCAACAACAAATAGTAACTTCCCGAACAGCAGCATCAGGAAGTGACGCAGGGTGATGTCTCCCTCTATTCCCGGTCCATCCGCCACTCTCCATCAGGCTCTGTTTGTCAATCTCCCGATGTGCTCCTCCGGTAGCACTCCTACGGCTATCGCCGCTCCCCTCAGCCCCAGGCTCTCCTGCAGGGTCGCCTATCCTAGCATCGACGAGTGGCACCCCGGTCTCAGCAGCTCCAACCTGAGTAGCTCCTGTGCCAGCTCTCGGTAGTCAGCATAAGTCCATCCTGTCACCGGTGCTCCGTGCACTCTCAGTCCCATGATCCTCGACACATCCTCGAGAGTCGGGATCATGTGTCCCCACGGGAATAGGAAAGCCCAACCGATTGGATCCCATCTCTCGTGTAGTGCATATAGCAGTGCTGTGTTGATCCTCATCACTTCAATACTCAGCAGCTCGCCGAAGCCCATCGCCGCCAATATCTCTCTCTGGTAGTCCGGTAGTGCCAGGTATACTGCTCAGACTTGTAGCCAGGAGATCCGGGTCCGTCTCTTCCCATGCATCCATTTAAACAATCAGGGTCAGTCATTCATGTAGTTTGTAAATCATACATTGCATTGCATTTTAAACAAAAACACAAAAAAATCACTCTGGTTCCCAAATGGTCATCCCTAGACCGTTTCTTCCTCCCAAATGGTTGACCCTGGAGCGCCTGACTCCCTAGCGATCGCTGGAAGGACCGCTAGGTACCCAACACACTGGCGTTGTTTGCCTTGTTTCCCCAGGGTTTGGGAATGGCCTTAAAGACCTTTACATCAATTTAATGGGTCCCCAGACTCATTCCCCATTCCATTTCATACACAAGCATGGCCTAAAAAAATTAAAACTTGTGTTTTTTGAGACGTCGGCCTACCTCTGATGACCGGCGTCCGGCCACCACCTCCGGTGCCTCCACGGCCGTGAGTTCATCCTCGCCTTTCTCTCCAGATCCTTCCTCCGCCGTAGGAACTTCTTCCTCCGTCGGTTGATCCGCCGGAGCTTCCTCCACCTCCGGTTGGTTCGCCGCCGCCGTGGAGGGTTCCTTCTCTTCCAAACGCCGCCAAAAGCGCCGGATAGCCTTCCTTTTAACCATTTTTATGGGTTGGGGTGTGGTGGTAGCGGTGGTCGCCGGTGGGTCTTGTCACCGGAGTGGCCGGAGTGGGTTGGGTGTGTGATGGAATGGACCGAGTGAGATGGGAGAATGAACGGGCATTCATATTTTTTGAGTTCACTCAGAGTCATGCGGTCTATCGCTAGACCGTTTATGCCCTCTTGGCGGTCTTCCTGTAGACCGTTTTATATCTAAGTCACCTAATCGAAGAATGTGAATCGCCCTTGCCTATGCGGTCTATCACTAGACCGTTAGGGATCTTCTTGCGGTCTATTGTTAGACCGTTTTATGTGTTGCATATTGATAATGGTTTGAAATGATATATGTACTTTGTTTTTGTGGTTCATGTTTTATTGATGCCCCATGATCATTTTTATGGATATGATTATTGATGGCTAACCCTCTTATTGTCAAAAGCTTCAACATCATAAACACCATCATGCCATCGGATCTCGCTAGGCAAGTAAGTCAGGTAAGTATTCCGATCCTTAAGTCCCTTAAATGCATTACTATATGGTATCTTTGATATATTATCTCGAGAATTGGCTGGTCATTCATGTGTTCTGGGATCTGATATTCCCCTCTAACAAAAATAATGATGATCTAGGTGCACATGTTTAATCGTTGGATAAGTCGTTAGGTTGGAAGAGTTGGGGAACGATGGTTCTATCTTGCACGCCGTAGTTGCAGATAGTATCTGGACCCTGATTTGTCCGGTCTAGCAGTACTATTCTTGAGTATCTTCCTATTTTTATCCTTTCTTTGCATTCATTTTGATGATTTCTTTAATTTATCCTAGCATGCATTATGCGCATCTTTGAGCATTCATGCGCCCTCATCTTTCTAGAGGGTCTCAATAACGGTGGATAACCATGTATCCATGGTCTTGAGTAAGGAGAATCATTCCACTCTGAGTTGGATGGTTTTCTTCGATCTATCTGCTAGGTTTTGTTAGCTAAGAATTCATATCTGGAGTTTTAGTTTCTCGTCTCATTACTTTTCCCGTTTGCTCCGGCTGCATATCAGCTGTGCGTTCTAGTGAGAAGGTTGGTCATGTTTTTATTCTCCTTTAGTTGTTAGTTCCTCTAGGCATGCGTCATTCAGTTTGTCCTTTCCTCGTGATTGGTTCGAAGATTTTCGAAAGAGTCCTATCGCTCGTTGGTTGAGGACGGGTGTCTGTTTACTTTAACGCCCGCTTTTCAGTCCACTCCGCTTCATTTTCGCTTCACCTCTATGTTCCATGTCACTTTCGCTTCACCTCCGCTCGTTCCCCTGCAAAGAGGACGTTAAGGAGGGGCATATGTTGACACCCATTTTATGACCAATGAGTTGGGTCATCTCCTTATCTATTTGTATGATGTCCCAAGTTGTTCATCGTTTATTGGGTTATTTTTGGTAACTTTTTGGGCTTATTTTATGGGTTATTATCCCTGGTTGGGCGTAGCTCCTCTGATTTCTCGTCATTTAAGCTTATTGGGCCTGGATAAGGGCTAATATGGATTTTATTGTGGATTAACTTAGAGAATTATTAGTCTTTATCTCTTTTGTCACGTCCTTTAGCCTAACGGTCTATCGCATGACCGTATGGTGGACGTTGGCGGTCCTTGGCTAGACTGCTAGGAGGCAGAGAGTCATGTTGGGTTTCTTTAGTCTTATCTTTTCTGGATGACTGAGCTTAGCGGTCCATTGTTCGACCGTTTCTTGAGCCTTGCGGTCTATCGTAAGACCGTTTGTGAGACAGAGAGTCCTGCTCTGTCTGTTCTTCCTCTGCTTCGCCGTGGTCGAGCTAGAGTCCTTGATCTCTGGATTTCTCTCTAGATAGAGGCTCACAGAAGCTTCTATTTATTTCTATGGACTCTTGGGAGTATTATCTTCGAGATTTATCTAGTTTCATGCCTATTTTCATGTCATTATCCCTCCAACTCGAACCTAGGGTTTGAGGGTCTATAAATAGAACCCTTGACTTCATGGCTTGAGGAAGAGATTTTTGGAGTTTGCCACAAAGTGCTGTTGCGTTCTGGAGTGAGTACCAACCAAGGAGAATTCATTTCTACGTATATAAGGCTTCTGATCCAGGGAGTATTAAGTTCCATTGGTTTAGTTTGAGTCTTTTCTTTCTTAGTTTTTCCCATTCTCTTTGCATCATCATAGCATCTTCCCTCTTCTTCTTCCACGTTCTCTGCACTCACACCACTTTTTAAAACATCCTCCTACTCTTTTCCACGCCCCACAGGGGTTAAAAAACCACCAACCCCCAGGTATTCACCCTTCCTTTTATGCACTTTAGTTTAATTGCATTATAGATACTACACTAGTCCAAGGGCTTATTGGGTCATTTTTCTTTGTGTCTACGCTGTTTTGCAGGTTTATAGGACTCATTGCACGAGGCCCAACTCTTCTGTCTGGTCAGGAGGGGTGGAGATTCAAAGTTCCACGTTACTGTTCTGGGTGCCCTTGCGCTCTCTTGGAGGACCATTTGCATATCTCATGCGGTCTATCGTAGGACCATTTGCCATCGTCTGGCGGCCGTCTGGAAGACTGTTTTCCTTCCGTAGCACCTGATTGTCTCTCTCCCGCAGGCGGGTGACTCCACTCGGCTCTTTTCAAGGTACATATTGCAGTTTTACTGTGTTATTTACCTTGGTGGCTATCACATCATTCCTTATTTGGGCATTGTTCATCATCTTGCTTGTCTTCTCTTTTATTTTAGTTGCTCCACACCCCCGGTGTGTTCTTTCTTTCGTTCCTTTGCTCCACGCCCACGGCGTGTGTTTTTATTTCTCCTTTCTTTTATTCTGGTGAGATTTGAGATGACATGCCCACATGCTTCAATTTCATGTTGATTGCTTGAGTTAGTGCACCACTCGCTCACACATATTTCATATCACATCACTCACCACACATTCACACCGTCACACTCATAAGAAAACTATCAACACCCATGACCCTTCAACTTCTTCTATAAATTCCACCCCTTTGAAGTTCAAGGGACACACACACGGATAGACAGGCAAGGCATACAACACACCCAGATGTAGGCACGGACACCAAGGATGGATGCAAGGAGCTAAGTGTCCACGCGTGGTTGGTTTGTTTATCGGCTCATACACGCCGAGGGTATGTCGCTCGCAGTTCCCTCATATGACGTTTAGCCATCTCATGCAAGCCCACCTCCGTCATGCATAAGGCACTACGACAATGGCAAACACACCCGCATCCCGGGTCTGCCCGCGTATGACAACCTACGACAGCCACGCATACGCCATGACGTTGCACCTACCTCTATCACGGAACCACGTACCCATCGCTCGCCCCGAGCTGGCCACCGGCCGCTCTGACCGATGACTCGAGTTAGTCGGACCCTGGCCCGGGAGCCACGTCCCCGGGCCCGGCCCAGACTCCCCCGCATGAAGATACTCGCCCTTCAGGACCCGTACCCGACTGCTTATCCCGAGTCGCGTCCGGCCCTCCTCCAGGCGACGACCAATATATCTCCCTACCATCCAGTCTAGCCCTCCCTCGGCAAATCAGGCACGTCCCTCGCCTCGAGGAGAGCCTCTGTAAAAACCCGTGGATGTCCGCCTTATCATGCATTGACTCGGGGACAGTCCCACGTGTCGGAATTGTCCCGTGGCTTGCACCGGTTGTACTTCAGCCTCCTAGGCCCATTTGTAAAGCCCTCGTGGCTTCCATAAAGTATAAAACCATTTAAACACACGCTCCTATATCTAGGTCTCAGCCTCCTCCCGCACTACCTAGTGTGCGTCTAGCGTCTTTCATTCGAGTTAATCAAACCTCCCAGTCAAATGCGTCCTCATAGCTGAGGAATGCTCCCGGCCCTCTACCCATGGCTTCAGATATATACATACTCCTCTTCAGCATGGAACGAAGGTGTACGGATTCAATCCGATGTAAATAAACACTGACTGCTTGCGGTCGGTGGGGAAAGATGTCCAATACATGATTCCCCACAATCGTCTGCGCACTCGCACCTGTGAAACCTCCCTTCTCTCCACGTGTCCCCCATTCCCCGAGCCCACGTGCCGCGTCCTGGCGACGCTCCCCAGTTAATCCTTGGTTCCATAAGTGATTGTCGAGAAATCGACTGGCACGCACGCATCCCAGCCTCGTTTCCCAAAATCCTGAAAACTTCTCGTGCCATTCGTGTCCCTCTTGGCTCTCCGTAAAAGGTGAGTGCCCGGTACCACCCTGAGGAGGATACGGCCACCGGGGGGATGCCCGAGATATATCAAGCTCTCGTGTCACCCTCCATCACCTTATCATGTCCCTCAGCCCGGTCACCGATCCCTCCGAGAAACCCAAAAAAGAAAAAACCGGGGAAACAACTATCTTTAGGTTCTTCATTTTGCATTTGATTTTCTGTTCAGATCAGTTCTGATTTACTGGGGGCACTATTCAGATTCATCTTTAATTGGGGATAGTTTTCTTAAAAGGATCTATTCAGCCCCCCTCTAGATCCGATTGCGCACTTAACAATTGGTCTCAGAGCGGATCTCTGATATATTCAGATCCAACGATCGGCAGAGAATATTCCTGTGCGTTTACAATTATGGATTCTTTCCTCGAACCAGTGTCAATGATTTCTTTGCCAGCTTTTGACAATTTTAATTTTACTACTTGGCTAGGAAAAATGTGTGGGTTTGTTAATTCTATTGATTCAAACCTCTGGAACCTGATTACACATGGTCCCAATCAACTGCCTCAAGATGAGACCAAATGGTCTGATGAGGATAGACCGAAGAACCATGATAATCTCACAATTCTAAACAATCTAAAGGCAGCAGTTGATGCTAATATGTTTCCTTCGGTTTCCACTTGTCAGTCAGCCAAGGAAATCTGGGATAGTCTAACCATAATCCATGAGAATAAGATGGAGCAGAAGTGTTTGATGGCAAACAACAGGAGTGATCATACAAGCGAGGATACCACAGAGGTAAACTCTAAATCTGATGAGATTTCCTTCGAAGACTTAATGGATTTGTATGATGAATTGTTAGGTAAATACATGAAAATAAAGTCTAAAAATAAAAAATTGAAAAAGAAAATTGAACAAAACAATTGTAATTCCTCCTACGACAAATGTTCACATTTAGAGGAATTAAGTGAGGCTTATGTGTTTGATATTGAAATCCATGAAGATCAACTTGTGGCTTTAAGAAATGAAAATAAAGAACTTCTGGCCAAAATTTCTGAACTTCAACAAACAGAATAAGAGCTCAATGAAAAACTAAGTTCGATGGCCACTGATCAAATTCTGCATGATAAACTAGTTCAAAATGAAAATCTTATTAAAGAAAATGAAGAATTGAAAGAATTAAACTATGCCATGTTTGAAAGATTAATTGCTCTTGAAAAAGGGAAATTCAGTGTGGATGTTGACATATCTGAAAATCTTCATGAGTTAAAGTAGGAAATAGAAAGCCATAAAACTGTTAATGAAATGTTGAATAATAGAATCATTGAGTATGATGAGGAAATTCTTAGCTCTGAATTGCATATTTCGTATTTAGAAAATCAGATTTTAGATTTGAATAATTCCATGTCTAAATTTGTTGAAGGGAAGAAAAACTTAGACAAACTTCTGGGGAGTAAAGTTAATTTCCAGAGAGAAAGGCTTGGCTATAATCCTATAAATAAAAAAAAATTTGAGAACAAGTTGCACACATCTTTCGTTCGAAGCTCAGATATAGCCAGCACCTCAGATTCACCCCCAAAACAGACTGCCATTCAGGAAGATTCTAAACAGAACAAAAATCTAAGAAAGAAAACCATCTACCTCAAAAGTAAAAAAATAAGTTCATTAACCTTGATATGCATGCTAGGAAATCTAATGCTAGCGGCCATTCCTCCAAAAAAAAGGAGAAAGCGTCATACTTTTATTGTGGTAGGGATGGACATATGATGCACAATTGTCATGTCATGAAATCAGATGAATTGAATGCATGCAATAGACTAAATGATCTCAAAAATTCAAGGAGTTTTTCAAACAAGAGAAGTGCATTTGAAAAGTCTCATGCTCATGCTAGGAACCATGCTATTAAGAAAGAGAAAGTTCAATGTTTTTACTGTGGACAACTTGGTCATGTTATGCATAATTATTTTATCATGAAAAATGATAACTTGAGGGCATGCAAAAATAAATTTGCTTTCAGTCATAATAACAAATCCACAGAGAAAAATCACTCTTATCATTGTTATTGATGTGGTAAAGTAGGACACATTGTTGCACATTGCTGGTCTGCCAAGGAAAGAAGAAACTCTCATTCTAAACCTATTAGATTCACTGTAAATAAGCATGATTTCAATGAACACAAATTTGTTTCAAAAGGTAGGTCTCGTGTGTGTTATAACTGTGGAAAGCCTAGCCACACAGTCAAGGACTGTTGGCAAATAAAAAGAAGATACAATTCCCAAGTTAAAAATGGTAACATTTCTATTAACTTATAGAAATTCAGTGCCTATGCTCATAGGATAAATGTGAAGTTTTCAGTTTGTTGCCATTACTGTGATGAATTTGGGCATACTATGTATGATTGTTCTTTATTGAAATATGATGAATTCAATGCCCAGAAGTTGTGGAGAGCACCTACTAGAGGTCCTACTAACCCTAAAGGACCCAAGAAATCTTGGGTACCTAAAGACATCAAATGAGAATCGGTTTTACAGGTGTGCCTTGGAGCAAAAGAAAAATAAAAGGGGTTCAATAAATGAAGCAAGGCACCCTCGTTTGGAACACCCCATTTCTACCTCACATTGTTACATATGTTAATTCAAATGTTTCCCTCTTGATAGGTAGATATAATGTTTTTGATTGTGTTTGATTTAGGTTAGTTGTATGGCTCACCCACTGGTATATAAAATGGTGAATTGTGACAAGACAGATCTAGTTTGTCTGAAAACTCTCACCATGTGTGAGCACACGCTTCGTCAGGTACCAGGGGACTGAATATACAGCTGACTAGAGTCCATAGATTGAATAATTAAGGGGTGTTTGAATAATTTGATTTTTCAAAATCTGAAAGAACTGCATACATACATCTGTTTTGCATATTGAATATCATTTTGTGGTCTCATGCATTAACTTGAAGAATTTGTTGTTCATACAAAAATGCAATGCATTTTGATGCATCTTCATATCTTGACTTCATGGTATATCAAATGGTGATATGAGGAAGGGCAGGTCACTCCTGTCTGAAAATTTTCACCATGTGAGAGAATATGCCTCTGCTAGATACCATGAGTCAAAAGTGCATTAAGATTATAGACTGGATACCCCATTGTTAAAAGATCATTCAAGTTTGTGCATGCATTTAGGGAGAGTCAAAATATTAAATTTCTGCATTAACTGCATGTATTACTATTGCTTCATAACTGCAAAAATTTGATTTTGTCAAATAATGAATTCTATTTTGAAAGTTGTTCTATTTTATGCATGAGTGTCGACGCACTGTTTAGACTGTATCAACACATTAGTTCATTAGATCAGAATCTAGCCTTCTGTCAAACCAACTTGTGTCGACGCACTGAGAATTCTAGGTCGACACATCTGTCTGAATTTTGATTTCATTTGTTCTCTATTGTTATGTGATCTTTACTGGGCTGATTGCACTCTTATCTACTCAAATTTGTCTGGATGCCTAATCATTTGCACTTCATTCTTATTCAATGATTCTATGTTTCTGAAATTGCTTTGAGCTCAAACTCTCACCTTGTGCAAATTTTATCTTCAAATTCCTGCATTTGCTGAGGGGGAGTTTTCTACATTTTCTCAGGAGGAGAGTTTGTGTAACGACCCAAGATTCGGATACCGAGAATAACCCGATACCATTCAAATCCTGGCCCGCCACCCACAATCCGGGGGGGGGGGGGGGAAGGGTTAGAAAGAAGTGAGGAGGTACATTGGAATATGAAATAAAGTAAGAACAACTATAATAAACAGTTTATATAACAAAAATAAATTATGTTTTCAATTAATAAATTAAACTACAGAGTCTAGTCCAAATAAAAGTATAGACTACAGGGAAAGAACGTACTCAAATGCCGAGTGAACACTCAACCTGGTGAGCTAGCAACTACGAACCTCCGCGCTGCACCTCCGAACCTCGAGGTTGAACCGCTACACCTGAAAAGTAGGGGGTGAACCTCATCTTATTGGCTCAGTAGGGGTCCCATGGAACCCTACCACAAAACAACGGCGGTAAAGAACAACACTAACGAGAACAACAATGGCAACAACGAGAGTAGCAACGACAACAATGACGGCAGAAGGAACGGTCGTGACACGAATCCCTAAACACGGTAGTCGATGAAACCATAGCTCTAAAAGCTACTCTTGACGGTATTGAAAAGAGACCTCGATCTCCTAGTTGGGGGACTACCGAACTAACGGGAAAGCCCTAGCTAGACTACTAGAAGAAATGCCACGACAACTCTATCATGGACGTCTGCCCTCACAGGCAAAGGCCATCCCAAGACCACGTGGTCCGGGGAAAATAGTCACGACCTCACAGTCATGAACCCTATACCGTCTAAGGAAAACCCTCGGTAACCCTTACCGGAAACCCTAGACCTCTACGTCGGGAAAACACGAGGAAACTTCTAGAAAACTATGTCTCGCAGATGGGAAACAAAAACTCGAGTCACAAGAATCTCACATCACATGACGGGAGTACCTACCCACCAAAAGCAAGGTTGGATGCGTCCACTGATGACTTAGTCTGCGCCTCAGGTGTCTCCCTCGCCCCAGGTAAAACTGAGACACCGTAATAGTAACCAAGAACATAGACAAGGGTCTAGTCAGGGTCATGCTCGTCAGCACGCATCTGAAGTCCCCGACCATGTGTGCACACACTGACAGCATGCACTACATCAGGCCCTCTAGCTAATTTTCCTCCCAGCCCAGACTCGAGCCGCAATAGTGGGAGGCCCTACGGCAAACCAGCCTAAAAATCATCACTCTCAGGTCTAGCTCTCCACCACCCCAGGGTGGGTAGGCACAGGCGTGCCCAGGCAAGCTACGACTAGTGGGAATGGCCACTTCAGAGAAAAGATTCTCAGAAGGAACCAACGGAATATTGGCAGGCCACCTACGAGCCCGCCATACGTAGCTCGGAATACGGGTGGCACGATGCCACCAGACTCTGGACAGTCCACTAGACCTACTAACCCAACAGTCCTTGAGTCATGAGACTCGGATCAAGACCATTGTACATGATAGCTCCATGCCGTCAATCTACCCTAAACCTAGGGTCAAATCCACGGTCCGATATAGCTTTTGAGGCGGGACATAACTACCGAGCTTAATCCCTTTTTAGGAGAAATCTAAGAAGACCCCTAGCCCCAGGTTGGGTCACAAAACTTGTGATTCATAGGCCATACGCATGGCCCACATGGAAACTGCTTTCCAAGAAAGTTAACAACGTGCGGGAATAGCCCTACACACTCATACCGATCCACGGTAACTCGATCACGCGTAACACGGAAGCTCGGAATGCACAGGGTCACATGGACCCTCAAAACCTACGAGCATGCTAATCGAGGTAACACAGTACCTCCGGACACCCAAGAACACGGTCACGGTCCCCCCGGGGTGTCCGAGACATCCACGGGGCGAAAGGTCGACCAATGGGTCACAACCGGGTCGATCGGGGGCCAAAACGGGCCAAGATAGGAGATTTCAGTCTACCAATGCCCCTGGGGTCGGTCGACCAACAGGTCAGTCGACCGGCCCCAGATGGGTGATCGAACAAGCCAACCCCTGAGAGCCTGACCCAGGTCGGTCGACCAAACTGGACCGGTTGATCGATCGAACTAGCATGGGCTCCCTTCCGTGGCCAGTGCCGTTCAGTCGACCGGACCCATCCGGTCGGTAGACCGAAAATGGCAGAAAGCTCGTCGAACCCAACCTAGGGGTTCGATTCCATGCCCCAATCACCCCCGGGTGATGGGGAAAACATGGGGAACCCATTCCCCAGCCTCTAGACCACCTAGAGGATGTGTTTAAACCCCAAAAATGCAATCAAATCAGAGAATCCGTCGCACGGCCTAAAACACTCTTTTAACCCCCCAGCTTGAAATAAATCCACTATCGACTCGCATCGGCATACAAAACGTGGGGAAAGTAAACTACATGGGCTAAGTAACCATCTCCCTACCTCCATCAAAGATTACGCGTGCTGAGGACGCCGTTTCCTGGTGAAAATGCCTCACGAACGCCGTCGGGTTCACGAACTCACGAACGAGCTTGCCGTGCCTCCACCGCCCCAGTCCTCATCCCATCCTCGCACTCCTCACCCTCACGCTGCCTCCACCTCACCCGCATCTGCCTCCATCGGCCATCTGAAGGAGAGGGGGAGAGATAGAGAAGAGAGAGAGGGAGAAAGAGAGAATGAGAGAAAGAGAGAGGGTGGGGGGTTTAAATAGGAAATCTATTTGGGATTTTAGAAATTCAAAAAATATAAAATTAGGGAAAAATCATTCCCACGATCCTCGGAAAATGCACAACACTCCTGTAACATTTCAGAGCACGAAATCACGACAGTTCACCCTACACAGGCTTCCGTAGGCTCGACAGCCAAAAACCCAAGTAAATCATAAAACACGACCCGGGACTCACAAAGGTGCTCCAAACTCACGGATTCTGATAAAAAAAAATCGGGGTGTTATAGTCCTCCCCTCCTTACAAAAAATTTATCCTCGAAATTAAGGCAACCACTAAGGCACAGGGGAAGAACCACGCACCCAGCTGGCAACGCTCCAAGAGCTCCAGCCCAAAAACCTTGACGATCACGAAAGCACTTCTCCTGAGGGACACAGCCAGACTATGATCACGAATAGAAACATCTCGCTCCACAACCACATATACACCGATACATAGAGCAAGCATAACACACATAGAGCACAAGTCTGGCCCTTCCTCAGCCACAACGGAACTCCAATCATGGCATCGCTACCACCATCTCGCTCACCCAGGAGACGCAATCCTCATCATGAGAAACAGCCACCGATCAATCCCATGCTCGGAGGACCAATCGAACATCAACTTCTCTACCTGCTGCCTGATCTCACGCCTTGCACAAGGGACAACCAACACTCAGCATCCACCAGCTCACACAGTCATCTCAACTGACTGCCACAAATCCGTCGGCTTTGTGCCATGAACCATCTTACACCTAGCAAGCTGAATGCCAACAATAGCACGGGACCAGCTCCGGTCCGAGCAAAAACCTTCAATAAATCCCAGATCCAATCCAGGAGAAGGTATATCTTATAATCGGCCCCCAAAAAACTTGCTGGCACACGGCTCTAGCCAATTTTTATTCACTACAACCAGCATCTTCTATCTGTGAAAGACCCATTTGCCGGTCACCAACCATTCATCAACGGGAAACCCTCACTTGCTCAACTTCCTCAGGCCCGATAAGCACATTCCAAAGCTCGACAAGCCATCCGTTGACTCACATACAGACCATCACTGCATCTCGAGGCAATCCTCACTCGGACACCGCATTCAATTCTGATCCTCATGCCAACTCTACCCTTCTCAAGGGTGCACGGTAAAACCAAATGACGAGATTCCAAAATCCTCAGTATACAACAGCTCTAGAGTCAGACTTACAAGGAAATCCTCCCATGCTAGTCACGAGACCAATGCTCTCCATTCGACAACATCCCTCCAGGGACCTCCATACATAGGCATCGTCCATGACACAGTCTCATCCCAGCTTCATCACAATTTATCCAAATGGACATCTGCCAATCGTCGGCTCCGCTCTCGCTATCGAGCCACAACACACAACCTGAACAAATTATGGCACACATCTCGAGGATGTAAAGTGTCACTTACTACCACAACAACTTATCGATGACGCCGTGACCAATGCACATGGATCTCTGAACATTACAGATCCTTATCACAGTTGGGTCCTTCCCCAAACAATACCACAGCTGACCACTCGGCTAGCCTCACCAGCCGCTCACAGCTACCAACTGGGACCCATAAATATCTCTCAGAGATCACATCTTAGGAACCACGATTCCATCCGAGGACACAACTTCCAACACAAGAATAGGGTATTCATGCGGCAAACGTGCCGTTACATTTCCCCAACTCTCTATCCTGCCAGTGCCATAAATCACAATGCCTCAAGCAATAGCACGGCAACCAACATGGCTCACACAGCCCGAGACAATCTCACATTGAGGAATCAATCCTCTACTACTCTTCACAAATCCTCAGGAATCCGCCCATAGCAACCAATACTACGATCCTGGACCTGTGGGTTATGGGCCCACCAGGCTTCTGCTGCACACTCTAATCCATGCGCACACATCACGATGACTCGGGATTTGCCATCCCGACAATCCTCAACTTTGTTGGCTAACTCTGAAAAATAGGGTGAGGAAAGCTCCATTACCTCGAACCCAGTGGATGAATTCTCTCTCTTGATCTGGCAATCCTCTGTAACTCTGCAGGCTTCGATCCACAACACATCGGCAATTACAACACCAGCCACGAGTCTTTGCAAGCACTGCCCAACTGGCACACATCCTTTTGGAAATAGCACCAACACCCTTACACATCAGGGGACGGGCATCACTTCTCGCAGGCAGCCATATTGCCAAAACACAGAACACGTCTCGCACGGACTTCATGCCACACAAGAGGCCAGCCAATCCGAACACGCAATGCAAGATGTTGGAACTTAGCAAAAATGCGATCTCTCCGACCAAAGGAGAAACCAACATGCCTCTGACAAAGCGGGAGGTCTCCACGGTTGACCTAACCTCGAACCTCGCACATGCTGGAAACCACACCTTCCAGAACCAGGAAAACCATCACTATCATCAGGTCAGCTCCTCCAACAACATTCGCCAAGTGTCTTGTCGGATCACATTCACAACATCTCTCGATGCACCATCATTGCAATTCCTCGAACTGCAACTCACCACGCCTCGAGCACCAACTCTGCTGATCGCCAACCATACTCTGCCACAGTAATTGAGCTAGCCGCTACCACACGCTCCCTTTCTATGCCTGCCTCTGATCTCGGAACCATTAACACACCAAAATGCTTATCGGGGAGCGAAAAGACCACAAAAGACGCCAGGCTCGAAGGTTGCTACACCTCTAGCCATCGGACATAATTCTCTCGAATCTGTCCTTGTTGACACCAAACCATTCTCGACCCTCGAATCCTCAAAATATCCATCTCTTGAGCTATTGTCGCGCAGACCACCACACCAAGAGCCACACCACGAACCATGATCGACCCTGCCAACGCTCATCCTCAAATCCCAGATCTACCGTGGAACCTTCACATCTCGCCTATCGACTCACACGGCGCACCCAAGGTGGCATACAATGGCCCCAAATTCTACAATCTAGGCCACGAACCAAGCCACCACCACATAATCTCAAGCCAAATCCAGGGCTAACATAGCCCATTTTTGTGCAAATGCTTAGGATTTAGAACTCACTAGGATAACTCTGCCCAAACCTGCCTCAAAATCAGCAAGATAATCGGGACTAGCACGTCATCTCCGACGCCATAGAGCATGACGAGAACGTCATGCTCGACAATTAGCAGCTCATCAGAAAGATTCTCTGCTCACCTGAGCACATCTCTCGATCAGAGCATCCGATCGGACACCTTAGACCATGATCTTGATGCCTCAGGGGTTGGCTAAACCTCAAATTGGGGTGGCCATGTTGGGCATGTGTGGAACATGCTTGATTCTATTGTTTTGGTGATGTCTGACTATGACTCATTGATGGGTCCTTTTTGCATTTGATGATGTCAACGTTCTTGTAATTTAGGTCAAAGTCAGCACTGGCATGTGAATGGCCTCATAAAAGATGAGTAGTGTGAAGATATCATGTTGTGATGTCATGTGATATGATGCTTTAAAGCAGTAGTGATGAGGACATCACTCGCGATTCCCTATGGCTTGGCACTTCCCTCCCACCCGGGAGCAGCTAGGAGGCCGTCCCTGTTCCGGAGTGGATCTCTGTATCTTTACCTAGGTCACTGAGTGATTTTTCCCTTTCATTATCATGTACTTTTGTATTTTATTTGAGTCTTGTACCTAGGTTTTTAATTAATTGTCCTTAGTTGAGTCGCATGAGTCTTTGTGCTTGTTAATGGGCCCTTGCCACTGGGCTAGGCCCATGGGCGCACCCCCCCTTCCCCTTGGCTTTTGTGTTAGTGTGTGAAGTGTCGAGGACCTATTTGTAAAAGGGATTTCCCTATAAATAGGGCCCCAACCCCTCCTCTTGTGGTTAATGAAGAATTATTGAAAGTTTGCCTCCACTAGAGTCTATCTCTCTCTCTCACTCTAATTCTCTCTCTCCTAGGGGCGAACCCCCTCTCTCTCCTCCCTCTCTCTCTCTCTAGTTCGAACCCCATCTCTCTCCTTACCCTTGCCACCTCATTTGCCACCTAAGCAAGCCTCTTCACCTCCCAAGACACCATTACTTCACCATTAATAATCCCTCCTCCCCAAGCACCCTTTCACCTCCCCAAGGCAGCCCTCCCCCTTCCCTAAGCAACCTTCCACCTCCCAAGGACTCTTTCCCCTCCCCAAGAAGCCCCTTCACCTCCCAAGGTCGACCACCCCACTCCCCCTTCCTTCCAAGTTCGTCCACCACCCATCCACCTCCATCCATTTGCCTAGGCCGCACCCTCCACCCACACACACACCCTTGCTGCGTCCACCCTCTTCACCCCCCCTCCCTCTGCAGATTTCGACCATTCCTCCTCTCCTCATCCCTCTCCACACCACACAAGAGCCCCCCAACTCCACTTGGCAGCACCCCACCCACCTTCACTCACCAAAGAAGCCTTCTTCCCCTTCATCCTAGCTTCAGCTTTGTGTGCAGGCCGACCTGCAGATCAACCTCCTGTTGCAGCGACGGCCACAGCTCCATCTTTGTGCTGCTGAGGTCGTATCCTACATCCCTGGAAAGAGCTCCAAGTCATCTTCGCAGGCGAGGCGGTTTCACCTCATTCCGAGACCGGAGCTGCTGGCTAGGGCGATTCTCCCACAGTCGCGCAGGGAGGACTCCATCCAACACCAGAACCGACAAGAACGAAGTGCCACGACCAACCAAGGCTGAACCAGGCTCAAGTTTCTTCATCAAAATTCTGCTCCTCTCTGTCCCCGTTCAGGATCAGGTGGCGGATCGGCATTCGGACACCGGAGGACAGAGATACGAATTTTCTCCCACAGTAGCGCGGGTCTGTCCCTGGCAGTCTACAGCGACCAGGCCCCCCTCTTCTGGGCACCACGATCAGCCACGGCATCGGCTTGCAACCCCGTCAACTCCTGCTGAAAGCCACCTCGACCACGGACGCTCCAGAGTTGGTCCCGCCGCATTTGAGCTCCGGGAGTGACCGTGGCAGTTGGCCCTTCCAGACCCTGTTCCTGGAACCAGTGCGGATCAGAGAGCTGCGACCCAGTTGCAGAGTCCCTACCAGTCAGCAGCGACTTCCAGAAGCCCTGTCAAAATTTGCAGACGTCCAGGGGCCAGTCACCGACAATTTGGCGCTGGTCCCGTGCATTTCTGAGGTCGGCAGCGGTCTCGGGATTTTCTACAGCACCGACTGGTCGGCAGACCGAGCTGCAGGCAGCACCCGGGTGTTCACTTCGGCTCCTTCCTTAATTCCCTTTTCCCCCTCCTCCCCTTTTGCCTGGCTGGCTTACTGCCCCACCCTACGAGGTGGTAGTGTTTGAGATGTAAAATCATTAACCCCCACCCCGAGAACCCCCCTCCTGCGTGAGGTGTAGTTGTGTAACCAAATTCTCGTAGGTGAAGCTTCACCGACGCAGTGTGCGGGGAACACACTTCCCCGCTCGCCCTCGTCTTCGAGCGAAGTCGGCTTCCTCAAGCCGGCTAGGTGAGCCTCTAAAACTTTGCTCCATCATTTCTGTTCATTTCATATCCGTATCATTAGTCCGCTGGTCGGTGAGGAGGAGAGCTCGATCCCGGATCCACCTTTGCCGTGTGGTCACCGTGGTTAGTGAGTGAGTGTCCTAGTGCCCCAAGGCACCCCGGCCGCCCGTGATTGTGGGCCTTCAACCTTTGGGAGGGACGACTTAGCAAGTGCTGGTCCTCTAACCAGCTAGGGGCTAGACCCACTATCTTACTCGGCATCACCGAGTCACCTAGGGAATCGGGTGCGCGCGGTGTTCGGCGTTTTGTGCTTGATCTCTTACTTGTGTGTTCTTGCGAATTAGGTCCAAGGGTCTCATTTCATCTTGCTGCATTTAGTGTCACATCAAGTGGTATCAGAGCAAGTTTTAGACTTGTCTCTACAAGCCTAGGTCCCAGGACAATTGCATTTTCCTCATCAATACCTTGTACATGTCCACCCGTAGGGGCACCCCATACCGACCCGATCCCACTACCTCCGATCCACCCATGGATCCCAATTTCCAAGGCAACCAAAACGACCCTAGGGGAACTCCCCCAACTCCTATAGAACGGATAGAGGCTGCCATTCTAGCCCTCACGGAGCGAATGAATGGTGTGGTCACTCGATTGGATAGGATTGAGGAAGCTAGGACCCCCCCTAGGAACACTCCCCAAAGGGCCCCACCACTCCGGGTTCAGCATGAAAGGGAGGACTTAGAGAATGACTATTACCCCGAGAATGAGAGGCCCCGCCCATATAGAGCTTTGGAGAGGCGCCCAAGGGATGACCCGGATGACTACCTACTTAGGATGATCAAAGTTGACGCTCCTAACTTTGATGGGTCACATAACCCACATGTGTACCTAGAATGGGAGAGTGCTATGGACCAATACTTCGATTGGTACCCAATGACCGAAGAGAGGAAGGTTAGGCTAGCCAAAATGCACCTTACTAAATTGGCCAAGACCTATTGGATGAGTGTTGAAACTAGGAAGAGAATTAGGAGGGAAGAACCCATTCAAACATGGGAAGGCATGAAAGCCCAATTAAGGTTCAAATACCTTCCCCACTCCTACACCCAAACACTCTTAGATGAATGGCAATGCCTCACCCAAGAGGGAAAATCCGTGGTAGAGTACATAGAATTGTTTGACTCCTATCTTCTAAAATGTGGAGTACATGAGGAGTTAGCCGTCACCCTATCACGATTTAGGAATGGTCTCCACCCATACATCAAAAGGGAGTTAATTATGAGGGATGTGGATTCCCTTGAAATGGCTTATCAAATAGCTCGGGATACGGAGAGGTTCTTTAGGAATTCAAGGGTCACCCCTTCCCGTCCGGTTGAGCCTAGGAACATGGGTCCACGACCCAACCTTCCGCCCTTGTTGAAAACCCCTACTCCTAGTGGGGGTACCCCCACCCGGACCTACCCACAGTCAACCAACCCTCCTCCTACCAAAACCACTCCACCCAATCCCTATCCCCGAAGGGAGGAAATCTTCAAAGGGAAGGCCCCAGAGAATAGTTCTATTAAGTGTTTCCGGTGTCATGGTTATGGCCATATAGCCACCCAATGCCCCTCCAAGGGGATGTCCAATCTTGTCATAGAGAGCGTACCCACCACCTCCCAAGAATCTCATGAGAATGTGGAGGAGTACGAGGTTGCCATAGGGTGGGAAGATGAGTACGAGGAGCAATTCATTGAAGAGGGTGTAGAAGATGACCACCAATCACCCCACCTTGGGGTGATAAGATGCACTCTTACCCAACCCCAAGAGGAGGATTGGCGTAGGACCTCCATCTTCCATACTTTCATCAAAATTGGGAATCATGTTAGGAAGATCATCTTAGACAATGGGAGTTGTGTAAATGCCGTGTCCCCGGACACCGTCAAACTCCTTGGGCTTACCCCGACACCCCACCCCAAACCCTACCGTGTGTCATGGATCAACAACCACTCTCTCCCCGTCAGCACATGTTGTCTTATCCCCATCACCTTCTCATCCTACCAAGGGCAAATTTGGTGTGATATCATACCTATGGCCGTAGGAAGCATCCTACTTGGGAGACCTTGGATATACGATGTAGATGCTACTATCTATGGGAAGACGAACACATGCACCTTTGTGCACGAGGGGAAGGTCATCCGCCTCAACCCATCCCCACCCCGAAAGGAACCACCCACTAAGGGGATTCCTCCCATTCCCTCACCAAGCTCCAAGGGCCCGCCTACACCCACACAATCAACTTCCCAAAATCCCATCCCCGAAGTTCCCACCGGGCCAATCAAAGGCCTCCACCTCATCACTAGAAAGGAGTTAGAAGAGGAAGTTGCCCAAGGAACCCCCGTGTGCGCTGTTATCCTTTGTCTAGGAGAGTCAACACCCTCCAACCCCCATCCCGTGGAAGTATACCCACTCCTTGAAGAGTTCAAGGATGTGTTTCCCGATGAACTACCGGACCAACTACCTCCCATGAGGGATGTTCAGCATGCCATAGATTTTGTCCCGGGAGCCTCCCTTCCAAATCTACCACACTATCGCCTCAACCCCACCGAACATGCTGAGTTAAGGAGGCAAGTAGAAGAGCTTGTTAGAAAAGGCTTTCTCAGGCTTAGCAAAAGCCCCTGCGCCGTCCCCGCTCTTCTCACACCAAAGAAAGATGGGACATGGCGAATGTGTGTCGATAGTAGGGCCATCAACAAGATCACCGTCAAATATAGGTTCCCTATACCTAGACTTGACGATATGCTTGACATGCTTGCGGGAGCCACCATTTTTTCCAAGATAGATCTCAAAAGTGGCTACCACCAAGTGAGGATAAGGCCCGGGGATGAATGGAAAACAGCCTTTAAGACCAAAGATGGACTCTATGAATGGCTGGTGATGCCTTTTGGGCTTTCCAATGCCCCAAGCACATTTATGCGCCTCATGACCGAGGCCCTCAGGCCCTACATTGGGATTTTCCTTGTAGTCTATTTCGATGACATCCTCATCTACAGCCAGTCCAAGGAAGACCACCTCAACCACATCAGACAGGTCTGCACCACCCTTAGGAAGGAAAGCCTCTTTGCCAATCTAGGAAAATGTCATTTCATGACAGATTCCATTACCTTCCTTGGGTATGTTGTCTCCACCAAAGGTGTATCTATGGACCCCGAAAAGGTCCAAGCCATCATTGACTGGCCGGAGCCCCGCACTCTCCATGAAGTCCGGAGCTTCCATGGCTTAGCCACTTTCTACCGAAGGTTCATCCGTGGGTTTAGCACCATCACAGCCCCAATCACAGATTGCCTCAAAAAGGGAACCTTTGTGTGGACTAAGTCAGCTACTAAGGCTTTCCAGGAACTCAAGGATAGAATGACCCAAGCCCCGGTTTTATGCCTCCCGGACTTCTCCAAAGTCTTTGAAGTAACTTGTGATGCTTCTGGGGTAGGAATTGGTGGGATCCTCAGCCAAGAGGGACATCACGTGGCTTACTTTAGCGAGAAGTTGTGTGATGCCAGGCTCAAATATACAACCTATGACAAAGAATTCTATGCGGTGGTGCAATCCCTCCGCCATTGGAGGCACTACCTCCTACCCAAAGAATTTGTCATATTCTCCGACCATGAGGCTCTAAAATACCTCAACTCTCAACAGAAATTGAATGCTCGGCATGCTAGATGGGTTGAGTACATCCAGGCCTACACATTTGTGATCAAACATAAGGCCGGGAGTGAGAACCGCGCTGCGGATGCTCTTAGCAGGAGGGTCTCCCTATTAGCCACCGTCCGAGTGGAAGTCATAGGCTTCGATCGGATGAGGGAAGAATACCCGACTTGTCCCGAATTTGGGCCCATCCACACCCACCTAACCACCCACTCCTCCCAAGAACACCATGGCTTTATCATAGAGGATGGGTTCCTCTTCAAAGGGCATCGGCTTTGCATCCCTAGGACTTCGCTAAGGGATTTATTGGTTTGGGAGTTACATGCTGGGGGCCTAGCTGGACATTTTGGGGTACACAAGACTATTGGCCTGGTTGAGGGGCAGTTCTATTGGCCCAGCCTCAAGAGGGATGTGGCCAAGATTGTGGGGCAATGCCGCACATGTGCGACTGCCAAACAAGTCAAACAAAACACTGGCCTATACACCCCTCTACCCGTTCCCGATCGGCCATGGCAGGACCTAAGTATGGACTTCGTGTTAGGGCTACCCCGAACCCAGAGGAAGCATGACTCCATCTTTGTGGTCGTGGACAGATTCTCAAAAATGGCCCATTTCATCCCCTGTTCAAAAACCTCTGATGCTTCCCACGTGGCCCGTCTATTCTTTGATGAGGTGGTTCGTCTCCATGGCCTACCCAAGACCATCATCTCGGACAGGGATGTCAAATTCACTAGTTATTTCTGGAAAACCCTTTGGCACCTAATGGGGACCTTGCTTAAATTTTCCACAGCCTATCATCCCCAAACTGATGGCCAAACGGAGGTCGTCAATCGGAGTCTGGGGAATCTTCTTAGATGTCTTGTTGAGGACCGTCCTGGAAATTGGGATCTCATTCTGCCCCAAGCCGAGTTTGCATACAATAATTCCACCAGTAGGACCATAGGCATGAGTCCCTTTGAAGCTGTGCATGGTTACAAGCCTAGGAAGCCTTCTGATCTCATTCCCCTACCCCCTCATGCTAGGGTGTCTATCACTGCTGAGTCATTTGCCCAACACCTTAGAGAGTTGCATGAGGAAATTCGCAAGAACATCAACAAGAATAATGAGATCTACAAAAGATCAGCTGATTCCCACCGTCGCCACCAGGAGTTCCAGATAGGTGATTTTGTGATGGTGAGAACGGAGAGGTTGTTCCCTGGGAATGCCTCAAAGTTGAGACCACGTGGGGCTGGCCCCTTCCAGGTGCTGAGACGACTTGGCACCAATGCTTATGTATTGGACCTTCCCGAAGAATATGGAGTAAGCCCCACATTCAATGTGGCGGACCTGGTGCCCTACAGGGGCCCCGCGGTGACACCTAGTGAGGATATCCGGCCAGACCCATCCTTTGAGAGTACCCCCACACCACAGAGAGCTCCACCCGACTTAAGGAACCAGCGTGATAAAGTGGAGCGGATATTAGATGAACAGGTCACCAACACAAGGAGCAAGGTTTATGAGCGCTATCTAGTCCGGTGGAAGGGACGACCACCCTCGGACGACGCCTGGGTGAGCAGGGAAGATCTCCAGCAGCTAGATCCTGACCTATTGGAGCGGTACCGCAGCAGGGAGGGCCTCTACTCGACAGAGTCGAGCTCTTTCCAGCCCGGGGAAATTGATGAGGACATCACTCGCGATTCCCTATGGCTTGGCACTTCCCTCCCACCCGGGAGCAGCTAGGAGGCCGTCCCTGTTCCGGAGTGGATCTCTGTATCTTTACCTAGGTCACTGAGTGATTTTTCCCTTTCATTATCATGTACTTTTGTCTTTTATTTGAGTCTTGTACCTAGGTTTTTAATTAATTGTCCTTAGTTGAGTCGCATGAGTCTTTGTGCTTGTTAATGGGCCCTTGCCACTGGGCTAGGCCCATGGGCGCACCCCCCCTTCCCCTTGGCTTTTGTGTTAGTGTGTGAAGTGTCGAGGACCTATTTGTAAAAGGGATTTCCCTATAAACAGGGCCCCAACCCCTCCTCTTGTGGTTAATGAAGAATTATTGAAAGTTTGCCTCCACTAGAGTCTATCTCTCTCTCTCACTCTAATTCTCTCTCTCCTAGGGGCGAACCCCCTCTCTCTCCTCCCTCCCTCTCTCTCTAGTTCGAACCCCATCTCTCTCCTTACCCTTGCCACCTCATTTGCCACCTAAGCAAGCCTCTTCACCTCCCAAGACACCATTACTTCACCATTAATAATCCCTCCTCCCCAAGCACCCTTTCACCTCCCCAAGGCAGCCCTCCCCCTTCCCTAAGCAACCTTCCACCTCCCAAGGACTCTTTCCCCTCCCCAAGAAGCCCCTTCACCTCCCAAGGTCGACCACCCCACTCCCCCTTCCTTCCAAGTTCGTCCACCACCCATCCACCTCCATCCATTTGCCTAGGCCGCACCCTCCACCCACACACACACCCTTGCTGCGTCCACCCTCTTCACCTCCCCTCCCTCTGCAGATTTTGACCATTCCTCCTCTCCTCATCCCTCTCCACACCACACAAGAGCCCCCCAACTCCACTTGGCAGCACCCCACCCACCTTCACTCACCAAAGAAGTCTTCTTCCCCTTCATCCTAGCTTCAGCTTTGTGTGCAGGCCGACCTGCAGATCAACCTCCTGTTGCAGCGACGGCCACAGCTCCATCTTTGTGCTGCTGAGGTCGTATCCTACATCCCTGGAAAGATCTCCAAGTCATCTTCGCAGGCGAGGCGGTTTCACCTCATTCCGAGACCGGAGCTGCTGGCTAGGGCGATTCTCCCACAGTCGCGCAGGGAGGACTCCATCCAACACCAGAACCGACAAGAACGAAGTGCCACGACCAACCAAGGCTGAACCAGGCTCAAGTTTCTTCATCAAAATTCTGCTCCTCTCTGTCCCCGTTCAGGATCAGGTGGCGGATCGGCATTCGGACACCGGAGGACAGAGATACGAATTTTCTCCCACAGTAGCGCGGGTCTGTCCCTGGCAGTCTACAGCGACCAGGCCCCCCTCTTCTGGGCACCACGATCAGCCACGGCATCGGCTTGCAACCCCGTCAACTCCTGCTGAAAGCCACCTCGACCACGGACGCTCCAGAGTTGGTCCCGCCGCATTTGAGCTCCGGGAGTGACCGTGGCAGTTGGCCCTTCCAGACCCTGTTCCTGGAACCAGTGCGGATCAGAGAGCTGCGACCCAGTTGCAGAGTCCCTACCAGTCAGCAGCGACTTCCAGAAGCCCTGTCAAAATTTGCAGACGTCCAGGGGCCAGTCACCGACAATTTGGCGCTGGTCCCGTGCATTTCTGAAGTCGGCAGCGGTCTCGGGATTTTCTACAGCGCCGACTGGTTGGCAGACCGAGCTGCAGGCAGCACCCGGGTGTTCACTTCGGCTCCTTCCTTAATTCCCTTTTCCCCCTCCTCCCCTTTTGCCTGGCTGGCTTACTGCCCCACCCTACGAGGTGGTAGTGTTTGAGATGTAAAATCATTAACCCCCACCCCGAGAACCCCCCTCCTGCGTGAGGTGTAGTTGTGTAACCAAATTCTCATAGGTGAAGCTTCACCGACGCAGTGTGCGGGGAACACACTTCCCCGCTCGCCCTCGTCTTCGAGCGAAGTCGGCTTCCTCAAGCCGGCTAGGTGAGCCTCTAAAACTTTGCTCCATCATTTCTGTTCATTTCATATCCGTATCATTAGTCCGCTGGTCGGTGAGGAGGAGAGCTCGATCCCGGATCCACCTTCGCCGTGTGGTCACCGTGGTTAGTGAGTGAGTGTCCTAGTGCCCCAAGGCACCCCGGCCGCCCGTGATTGTGGGCCTTCAACCTTTGGGAGGGACGACTTAGCAAGTGCTGGTCCTCTAACCAGCTAGGGGCTAGACCCACTATCTTACTCGGCATCACCGAGTCACCTAGGGAATCGGGTGCGCGCGGTGTTCGGCGTTTTGTGCTTGATCTCTTACTTGTGTGTTCTTGCGAATTAGGTCCAAGGGTCTCATTTCATCTTGCTGCATTTAGTGTCACATCAAGTAGGGCAAGGTTGATTTCATGCCACCTAATTGTAAAGGAACAAGAGCCAACCACGTTTGAAAGAAACTCAAAGTTGCAAAGGCATAGGTATGCAGCAGAATTCAGTTGAGAACTGCAAAGTTCAAGATGGCTGTGTCAACCCTACGACATAACTGCGTCGATGCCTTGGCTCACAGAGAAAGAAAAGCCCAAACGGGCTTTGGACTGCATCGACCCCTTGGCACAGATGCGTCGATGCCATCAAGCACCAGCAGAAGTCAAGACCAGCATCCATCGTGGGATGCGTCGACCCCATGTCCTCAATGTGTCAACGTAGCTCCCGTTCCAGCAAAGCAATAGGCCACAGGTACAAGCTGCGTCAATGCAGCATTTATAGTGCGTCAACGCACTGGAGACTTCTAGTACCCGTTACATCAGTCATCCCTTGAAGGCTACGTCAACACCATGTTCTCAGGGCGTCAACACAATGGGTTTCATAGAAACTGCAGTGAGCATGTTTTGTTGAGGCTGCATCAACACCATGAGTGCCAGCACGCCAGAATCTGAAGACCCATGAAGACTACGTTGACGTAATGAGCGTTCTACATTGACGCACCTGAAGCTGTTTCAAGCAACCTTCTGTCAAAATCGTAGTTGTTCGAAAAAGCACCCAGTAGCCAAAAATAGCAACAGTAAACCTCCAAAAACACATCTTTTAAGGTCTGGAAAAGGTCCCTAGGACAGTGGGCTGTCCTCTTCATCATGAGGCTTCAGTACAACCTTTTTGGACAGAGTTCTACCAGTCTACACATTTGGGAAAGGTCAGTTGTCACTTTACTCTACGTTTTTGGTCATAGCCAATCAGATTCCAGTTTGTGGAAGAACCTGGGAGAAGACCAGTTTGTTCCTCTGCTCTGCTAGATGCTGGACAAATCATAGACCACTAGGGGAAAAGGTATTTGGTCAAAGAACTCCTTTGTTTATTCTGATCAAACAATGGCCTAGAAGACCCCAAGCCAATGGCAAGCGTCCACAGCAGGCACCTTGATCTGCAGAATCATCCTTTGGAGGGAAAACCATTTTTGCCTCTTCAAAGATTAATCGAATGGAAACATCTCCTGCTCTGCTATTTTCTAAACCAAACAGAAAAGAGGTTCATTTCAAAGAATAGTATTTTATTTCAACCAATCAAGTGGCAGATCTCTGGAGGGAAAATTATCTACCACCTCTCTATAAATATGAAGCAATGGCCACCTTGGAAGAGTTGTCCGAGCCATGCATTGAGAGACATATCATCTCAGCTCATCCCAAAGAGAAGAGAGAAAGGAAGAGAAAGAGACAGAAGAAGAGAGGAAGAAAATAGAGTGAGCAGCCCTGAGCTTCATGAGAGACATCTGAGAAAAAGAGTGATGAGGAGAAAGCCATGAGTAGCCCCCCTTTGAGCAGAAAGGAGAGAGAGAGAGCCTAAAGAGCAGAAGTGCAGCCCTGCTGAAAATAGCTTCATGAACAACTTCAGAAGCTACTTTCGTCTTGCTTCTTCTTGCTTTGCATTTTTCCTCTTGTCATCTTGAATCAGATTTCAATGTGTGTGTCCGATGCTCTGGCTAGAGACCGGAAGTGTTTTTGCTGCACTTGCAGCTTATTTTCTTTGTTTGTGTGTGGGGGGGAGGGGGTTCATCCCCGTGTGTGTGGGGGGGAGGTTTCACCCTTGTGTGTGTTGAGGACTTTGTCCGCGTGTGGTAAAGCATCACCGATTTTGTGAGGGGTGGATGTAGGATGCGGGTTTGCAACCGAACCACCTTAAAAATATCTAGTGCAGTGGGTGTGTTCTTGTGCATTTGATCCATCTCATCTATCCCCATTAATAGGAATGCAGGTATTTCTTTTCTGCATTTACTTTGCTCAGCCTCCATACTGTACACTTGTGTGATTCTTCCTGCACTTGCATATCTAGTCCTTGCTTGTTGCATATCTGCACTCAAGCACTCTTCTTTTCACAGTCCTGATCCTAGTTGCCATCCGCATTGCATGGTGTGATTGTGTCTTGTATAGGTGTGCTCGATTTTGGTTCTGCATAACCCAATAGGAACACTTGTGTTCCACTTGTCTACAACTCTATAAGGGACTGGGCTGTGTTCTGTGTTTAAGTGGTTCATCTATATTCAACTGTGATTTGCATCGACCTCACTGAGCTCGTGCATCGTCCTCATCAGTCTGCTTTTGCTGTTTTGATCCAGCCTTTGAACTACTCTTGCTAAATCCACTGTCCACTGAGCTCATGTGTTTTATTTGTATTGTAGCAAAGGTTTATGTTTAATTAACAATTTTTTTAATTGGTCAAAGTTTATACCGGACCTATTCAACCCCCCCTTCTAGATCCAGTTGCACCCAAGATACCCAACAATTGGTATCAGAGCTAAGCTCTGTCATACTCAGATCCAACGATCTACAGAGGAAGATCCCGGTGCACTTAATCTAATGGATTTCTCCGCTGGTCAAGTTTCAATGATTTCTCCGCCTATATTTGATGGTTCTAATTTTACCATGTGGCTAGGGAAGTTGTGTGCCCTTGTTAACTCCATCGACACAAGGTTATGAAATTTCATATACTACAGTTCGCACAAGCTACCATCAGATACGTCTGCATGGTCTGCTAATCACAGGACCAAAAATGTTGATAACCTTGCTGCTTTCGAACTGATAAAAGCTGCAGTAGATGTCACCAAGTTTCCTTTTGTCTCCAACTGCAGCATTGCCAAGGAAATTTTAAATGGACTTGTTGTGTCCCTATGGTTTTGATGATGTCAACTATTATTTCTTAACCTTGATGATATAACCTTGATGTATTTATTAATGATCTCATCATATATATGGAAGTATGAATTCTGTCAGAACATGTTCTGAAGATGACTCAAAAGTCATGAAAAGACAGCCACTACTGTTAAGCTGAAGTGACAACAGGTCAACGCTACTGTTTCATTGTGAGTCAGCAATTGCATTAAAAGGTTGGTGCATATATCTTCTCTTTGTTAGGTAAGGTCAATGCACATTTTAGTCTGAAGCATAAAGGTCGATGCATGTTCATGTGTAAGTCATATAAGGTTGATGCATGTTTACATTTGAAGCATGATAGGTCGGTGCATGCTCATGGTTGAAAGCATACAGGTTGATGTACATTTCAATCCAAAGCCTGTCAGGTCGATGCATCCTGTATCTCGATGAACTTAAGGTCTGTGCACATATTTGCATTGATAGTGTTAGGTCTGTGCACATGTTAACTCTTAGCCTAGAAAGTCAGTGCAGGTTTACATATGAGTCCTTCAGGTCGATGCACATATAGAAGTCATGCACTTTAAGGTCGATGCACATTTCCACATAAGCTCTGAAGGTCAGTGCACATTCATTTTATAGTGTATCAGGTCAGTGCATACATTTTGTCCAGTATTGATAGGTCGATGCATCACTGAACCGTGTTGTAGCATAAGTCAGTGCATGTCATGGAAAGGTCGACGCTAGTGAGCTAGCGACTACAGTGTAGGTCGATGCTAGTAAGCTAGCGATAATAATCGGGTGGATGCAGCGATAGATGTCTTGCATAGTCAGGTCAGTGCACATATGCATTCTAGTTTAGAAGGTCAATGCATCTCCCACTACATTGAACAAACAGGTCGATGCACATATGCAGTCTGGTCTAGAAGGTCGATGCAGGTGTTGAAATCATGTACCTTCAGGTCGGTGCACACAGTGCAGGTAGTTTGTTGGGTCGATGCATGTGTACTTCTTCAGTCATTCAGGTCGGTGCACTAGAGAATCTTGTATTATGTAAGGTCGATGCATATTCAAGAATTTTTGTCTTCAAGGTCGATGCACATTCTACATCTTTATTTATAAGGTTGATGCACAGTCTGAGGTCTGTGCACATGCATAGTATAGGTCGGCGCACATGTAGAGCCTGTGCATATGAAGAGTAAAGTCTGTACACATGCAGAATTCATGGTCGGTGCACATGTAGAGTCTGTGCACATGTAGAGTCTAAGGTCGATGCACATATAGAATCCAGGTCATCAAGTCTATGCATTAGGGCATATACTTTAATGCATCTGCATTATCATAGGTTCCTTTGATCTGAGTATCTGACTTCTCTGAAATTGATTAAGTGTGTAGTTTCCTAAACCAATATGATGAAAAGGTATTTGATGAAATGTCTTATATCTTATTGACAAGAATTAAACAATTTTGCATTAAGGAATTTTGATGATGACCAAATATGATGTGACTGTGATTCATGTGAATATGAGAACACTTAATTCAAGGTAGTCTGAATAAATGCTAAGATTTTTAAATAGATGAATGAGGTGATATGTGATTTTTTGAACTAGTTTATGAATGGTGGTTTGATATGCAAGATCTTGTTATAGTCTCCACAAGAATGGCATTGCTTTGATTATTTCGTTACCTACTACAAGGACTGTTATGGCTATGAGTTTTTGTGTAGGACACAGTTGAAGGAGATGCTTCAAAACTCAAGTTGTTGGACTCCTTTTTATGGATTGAGGATGAATAGCTAATTGACTTCCTTTTTAACTGACAGGGGTAATTTTACAGATGTAAATGAAGTCTAGCAATATTCTTGTATAGTTCATTAATTGTGGACATGTGGTAAGGCGATATCTTGGCTAGATGTGTAAATGAAGCCTGCTACTGAGGCTATCTTTGTATTAGCATTCAATACACAGGTTTATGTTTGTGACAATTGATCTCAGAGTGACCCTCCAACCATTAATCATGATTCATGAACTGACTTATCTTGTGTTTAGCATAGGGGGTATAAAGTTCAAAACTGTCGCATCAATGGCAAAGGTAAAATTGTGCATTTTGAATGTTTGTGACTGTTGGATTTTGGGTAAGCATTGCTCAGATATTTTTTTGATCGTTAGAACCCTTAGCTTTCAAGTCAAACCCTTCTTTTCGATTATTTTTTATCATTAGAACCCTACTTTCACATTCCCATGTTCTTCTGCCGGTTGCTTGATTTTGTAACCTGGGATGAGAATGTCGACTCTTAGAGTCGACATTTTTATCCACACTTTCTGTCTGCTTGTTTTTAGGCTTGTCAGGCAGGAAGTGTCGACTCTAAGAGTCGACACTTTTTGTCCTGCACTCTGTTTTGTTGGTCTGGCTGATGGGCGCCTGAAAGTGTTGACTCCTTGAGTCGACACTTTCTGGCAGGCGAGATTTTCGCCGGTTCGTGCGGGCTCGATGCCCTAAAAACTTTTCACCCATTATTTACCCTCTATGATTGGTCCATGGCTAAATATTCCCTCCATGTGTCCCTCTTTTCATTTGGGTATTTAAGTCTCGAGATTAGGGCGACCTATCAGAGCTTTTTGGGTTTTCACATTCTATCTGCTCTTGTGTGCAGGGCGAGCAAAGCTACGACCCTGCTGCTCTCCCCATCAACCAAGGCACTGAAGATCTTTCATATGAGGAAGAAATCATCATCCAGTACCCTACTGTGCTACATGCTGTGTGTTTCGTCAAGGGGACACGGTTTCAATTCTGCATTCGACCCATCGTCTCCGACCTCAAGCAAGGGAAGCTGGAACTCCTAAAGAGGAGTTGACAGGGGGAGCTAAACTCATTTAGATTGCTTTACATTTCGAGTACTGCATACAGGATGCTTCAATCTTGAATATCATTCTGTATATCCAACATATGAGATACATTGTGTGTGTGTGCTGCTAAATAGAGTGGCACATGTGTGTGTGTGTGGTTGTGCGACCAGGTTCAGCTGCGTGTGTGTTTGTGCCATCTTCGGTACGTGTGTGTGTGCGCCTCACTCTATAGTGGAGCTTAATCCTCACATTGTGAGGGGTGGACGTAGGGGACACGATTGTGGACCCGAACCACCTAAAAAATCTTCGTGTTCTCTCTGTGGTTTGTCTTGTTCTGTCGATCTCGTGTGGGCTCTGCGAAAATTTCAAGTGAATCTTTTTATGCTCAGAAATTGATTGCCGTAGTCCTTGTTGCTTCAGCAAGTGTGATTTATATCTCGGCGAGTGCGAGTGTTTGTTCATCTTTATTGCTTGCAAACTTTGAACTTGTTGTTGAGGGGTGTTACTCAATTTATTTTTATAGTCAAAATTTTTATTGGTAATCAATTCACCCCTCCCCTCTTGATTACCATTCGCCTGGGTACAACAATTGGTATTAAAGCTTTGGTCTCTACTTACATTGACCTCACGGTCACAGAGTAAGATACTAGCAAATGGCGAATGTGGGGATGTTGCCCGAAGGGCACTCAATTCATAGGCCTCCATTCTTCGATGGTCAAATTACGCTTATTGGAAGAATCGGATGTATGTATTTATGAGGACTCAGGAATTCGATGTTTGGCAAGTTATCAATAGAGGTCCATATGAATTACCTGAAAAAGAGGATGAATGGGGAGAAGAACATATCAAGAGGTGTATAGCTAATTTCAAAGCAATGAATATAATTCAATGTGCAATTCACCCCAATGAGTACTCACGAATTTCTATGTGTGCTTCCGCGCAGGAAATGTGGAACAAACTCCGATTGATGTATGAAGGAACATCGGAAGTGAAAGAGACTAAAGCAAATTTGCTCGTTCGGGACTATGAATTATTCATGATGAAGCCATACGAAAATATTTCAGAGATGTTTGCTAGAATGTTGGAGATAGAAATTCAAAAATGGAAAGTTCAAGAAACCTAAGGCTATGGTGGCGACTTGGTGTGATGAAGACGACGCCGATGGCCAATCTGAAGATGAGTTGGATGAACTTATGCAAAATTTGTATCTCATGGTGAATGAAGAAGACTCCAATGAGGTATGTTCTGAAACTGAGGCTCTCTCATGTGAACAATGGGAAATAGCCTATGAAGCCTTGTATGAAAAATGTAAGAAATTAAAGTCTGGAAATATAATGCTAAAGAAAAAGGCTGAACAAAATATGCTCAATGAATCCTCATGGGCGAGATGTGTTGAATTAACAACCAATATTGAAACACTATCTTATGAAAATGAATTGCTAAGTTCTAAAGTCATTTTGTTTGAAGAAGAACTAGCATGCCTAAGAGAAGAACAACAAAATTATGAAAAGTCCATGAAACAAATTGAAGAAAATGAAAAGCTTAGGAAAACTATTGATGAAGTGAATGTGAAAGTAAAAAGCTTGGAAGAGGATAAGATGGATGTTGAAAATGCAAATGAGCTTCTAAAAAATGAAGTTGTAGATCTAAAAGAAACATTAGCAAAATTTGTCAAAGGGAAGCAGACTCTAGACACCATGCTAGGAATGAAACTGAATTTCAGAAAGGAAGGTCTAGGATATGATCCAAGCAACAAGAAAGCATTTGAAAATAAGACTTACACTTCTTATGTGCATGTGAATGCCTCATCTTCATCATGTTATCCACGCAAAAAGAGTGAAAAACACATTCCTGTTCACAAACCCTTCATGAATGAAAATAAGAAAAGGAATCCTAACAAGAAAGTTGTTTCATGTTTCTACTGTGGAATGTATGGCCACACCATGTATACATGCAGATTAATGTTGGCTGATGATGAAAAATTTATGAAAAAATCAATGTGGTTGAATAGATTAAGAACTTCTAACCATTATGGACCCAAGCAAGCTTGGGTACCAAAATCGTAGAAGTTTTCTTGTCTTGATGGTTTTGTAGGTCTACATGAAGGCTCAAGAAAATAAATAGTACCTTGATAGTGGATGCTCGCGACACATGTCAGGGAACAAAGAAATTTTTGCAGACCTCAAAGAAAAGGATGGTGGACTTGTTGCCTTCGGGGGCAAGGACAAAGGAAAAATCATCGGCAAAGGTACGATTCGTAAGGGATCTACTCATAGTGTAGAAAATGTTTTGTTGGTCAAAGGTCTTAATCACAATTTACTGAGTATTAGTCAATTATGTGATAAAGGGTGCAATCTGATTTTTGACTCCACACATTGCACGGTTGTAAATAAAGATACACATGAAATAAAGTTCATAGGATTTAAGCAAAACAATGTATATATCATAGACCTAGATGATACACCACACAATAATCTTTGCTTAGTTGCAAATAATTAAGATAATGCTTGGTTGTGGCATCGCCGTCTTGGGCATGCCAGTTTTAATGTTCTTACAAAGCTGTCCAGAAATGATCTAATTGTTGGATTGCCAAAGCTGAAGTTTGAAGCAAACAAGGTGTGTGAGGCGTGCAGTAAAGGTAAGCAAACCAGAACTTCTTTTAAAAATAAGAATGCTGTTACAACTACTAGGCCCCTTGAATTACTTCATATTGATTTGTTCGGACCTAGTAGAACTCACAACCTAGGTGGAAAGCTATATGGCTTTTTCAGTGTAGATGACTTCTCAAGGTTTTGTTGGGTTCACTTTTTGTCACATAAAAATGATGCATTGACTGAGTTTAAAGGTTTTTCAAGGAAAGTTCAGAATGAGAAAGGATATTTTATTAAAATAGTCTAAAGTGATCATGGTAAGGAGTTCGAGAATAATGAGTTTGATGAGTTCTGTAGGGAACAAGGGTACACGCACACATTTTCAGCACCCAGAACTCTAGAACAGAATGGGGTTGTTGAGAGGAAGAACAGAACCCTTGTTGAGATCGCTCGGACGATGCTCAATGAGAACAATTTACCTAGGCACTTTTGGGTAGAAGCTGTTAACACATCATGCTATATCATAAACCGAGCCATGGTAAGACCTCTCCTCAGAAAAATACCCTATGAACTTTTTAAAGGTAAAAAGCCCAACATCTCTCATTTGAAACCATTTGGTTCTATTTGCTATATTCTTAACAATGGGAAATCTGACTTGGGCAAGTTTGATGCAAAAAGTGATCGTGATGCAGGACGGACATGGGAACCGATTCTAAGTGATGCGGACCTCAGACTCTAAATACGGACACGACCAGCAACATACAACAATGGAGACGCTTTGGCCCGACACTATGAGTTCCTATGGGCTATACATCGCTAACAGAAACGTAAGCTCACTCGTCGTCCCAAGTGAGGGAAAATGTGGATCCGCGCGGTTGAGAAACCGGCAGAGTCAAGGGTGGTCGACTCAATTCCGTGCTCGGATCGAGCCACGGGACGGGTCACTCTCTCGCTCACAGCGGTGACATGGACTCACGGGCTAGGTTCGTATCGCACTAAGCAGCGGCACACGACCATATACTAGCTAAGCAAGTAAATGCCAAGAAGTCGAGATCGTTACCTCCACGCTCCTGGCGTGGGGAAGACAACCCCGGCCAATCCTGTACTCCCGGTTAAATAAATACACTATGGTACAAAGATTTGACCCACTCCACGTAGGGAGGTAATAGGTCACATGTGGGGCCCGGGAGTAGCAGGAATTGGGTTGATGGGCAGCATCTTGATGTCGTCCGTCGACGTCGAAACCCGCGTTTAGTGCTGCCCGGACGGCGCGATCTACGGGTTCGTGGGTCCAACGTGCTGCTCAGCCCTCCGGATCTGACGGGGTGGGTCCCGCTGCGGTGGGGACACCTGGAGGCGTGCCTCCTTGGATGGCGGTGGGGCTGGAATGCCGGTCGCAGACCGGGCGGCTCCGATCACCACTTGTCGGAAGTGCTGTCCACGGATCTGCAACCTCTATTTTCTAGCGCGTGACCCAGCGAGATCGGCTACTGCAATCAGCACCGATGTTGGATCGGCACGAAACTAGCGCCGTTGGAACGCTGACTGGAAATCCTTCGTCCCTATGGGATTCAAAAAATTCACCGGAGTCGTGCTTCTAATGGGCGATTTTAGAACCGGCCTGTTCTCAGTTTCAGATCTGGCCAGGCAAAACTAAAGTTTCTTGAGAGTTGGCATTGACCGTAGGGTAGACCTCTGATTCAGACTTTGAGCTCTTCATGAAAGTTGTATAGGGGAGAGAGAGAGGAAAACGGCAATAATTCTTATGACCAATGTGGTGGAGGTTTGGATAGGAAAAGATATTTTATAATGGTGGGTGGTCGGATCTGGATAGAGACAGACAGAACTGAGTGAGGTCTGAGAGTGATTTTTAGAAAATAGGTGAAGACCTTTAGAAATTCCACGAAAATTCTTGGGTGGAGGGGTCTTGGACAGAACCTCCAGTAAAATTGGGAGCTCAATAAAAAATCAAGAAGAGGTCCGAAGAGGGGAAACTCAGAGCTACTGTGAATCTGGACTGAAAGCTGGAAGATCTGGGTGGAAAGGAAGAACGAAAATGAAAAATTGCAAAATGGAAGCTTGAAGCCCAACCAAATTTTCTGGGACGTGGTGAAGACCCCTAGAACTCACCCTGAAAGTTAGGCTCCAGATGAACTCGTGACAGAGAGTTAAAAATCTGAGAATGGCCTACTGTCACTCGATTGGCAGAATACCAACGGAGGCGGTGGTGGTGCAACGGCGGCTCGATGGCGGCGACGACGGCAACGACGATCTCCACACCAGATAGATGAGGCTTGCAACCTCAGAACACAGTCTTCCCAGGTGCAAGAAGAAGAGAGGAGAGAGAGAGAGGGGCGGCCCTTGCCTTTAGAACAAATTCCTTGATTTTCTTTGCATTAATTCTAACAAAATGGGAATTACAAGCCTTTTATGTGAAATGCAAAATGACACAAACTAACCCTAGATCTAGGGTTGGGGAGGGTAAAAGGGGGAGTCCACATTTTTATTCTCCCATGTGATTTGGAACAAATAAAAAAAAGATTTCAAACCTATTAAACTATATTAAATAGGGGGCGCCCCCTTGACTTCATGGCCTCCTTCTTTGACTTTTTTAAACACTTGTCCCCCCCTTGGTCCACTCTTCTAGAAGCCCAGTATTGAAATGTTGACTGACCCCACATGGGTCCTAGAGATGAGGTGGATCAATGGAGAAGAGGTAAGGGGGCCCACGGGACCCGGGTGGTCCCAAATTACACATAAACCCCTCTTACAATCCGAATTACAATCCGAATAAAACACACAATACACACAAACAAAGTCCCAATAAACTAAAAATATCGAGACTCAAGGTGGAGTCTCCAAGCTGTCTCCGAGCCAGATGGAAGCCGTTGTAGCCCGGGTGGTGCTCCGTGAACGGTACCGACGGCTCGCCGGTTAGTGCTTCTCGCTCGCTTTGGTGTCCGCACCAATTCTCCTTGGGTGGGAGAAACTCGACCCTGTCGAGTAAGGGTCTACATCGCTCTGGTAGCGCTCCAGTAGGTCCGAATCTATCCGCTGCAACTCTCCATGGGTAATCTAAGTATCCTCGGTGGCGGGTCGCCCTCTCCATCACACTAGGTAGCGCGGGTAGGATCCACTCCTGGTAACTGTCACCTGCTCATCCAGTATATGATCGATATGTTCTCGCTGCCGTGGAAATGTGGCTGGTGGTGGACACTCAGGTGTGGGATCACTCTCAATGGGAGGAGATGGCTCAAAATGCTCACTAGGGATCACCGCTGGGTCCCTATATACAACTAGATCCGCGACATTTAAAGTTGAGCTTATACCATATTCCTCGGGCAGGTCCACAACATACGCATTGGATCCAACACGTTTCAACACTCTAAATGGACCGGCTCCGCGAGCTTGCAATTTCTTTACGGTTCCAGAGGGAAACCGTTCAGGTCTTACCCTGATCATGACATATTCACCCTCTTGGAACTCTCGGTGGTGTCGATGGGTATTGGCTAACTCCTTATACCGTGCATTGCTGGCCTCAATGTGACGACGGATGTCATCATGCAAACTCCTAACATGCCTAGCAAAAGACTCGACAGACTCAGATGCTCGTGCATGAATGGGCATGGGAACAAGATCCACTGGCTTCCTAGGCCTACGACCTGTGACAATCTCGAATGAACTCATGCTGGTAGACCTGTTAACCGAATCGTTATATGCAAATTCTGCCAATGGTAGTATGAGATCCCAATCCCCTACACGATCCTTGATAAGACACCTCAAAAGGTCACCCAGACTCCTATTGACCACCTCGGTCTGACCATCTGTCTGGGGATGATATGCAGTGGAAAACTTGAGGTGAGTACCCAACATATGTCACAGTGTCTTCCAAAAATAGCTGGTGAATCTAACATCACGGTCAGACACTATGGTACGAGGCAACCCGAACTTGCACACCAAATGAGTAAGGAATAGGCAGGCTACCTATTGACACTCGTTTTAGCCCACAAGTCGTGTCATTTCTCTTATTCATCATTTTTGATGTCCCGAATTAGCCATTATTTTAGAGCCTTCCTTGGATGGATTTCGAGCTAATTTTCATTGTTCCATTCTCTTTGATCCCTAGAGATCATGATTTCCTAGAGCCCTGGAGCTTATCTTATCAAATTCTGGCTTCCAAGTCACTTACGGCCCATTTAGGCCGGCTTCCCTCAAGTAATCGGCTCTCTCTCACTGCGCAATCCTAAAAGTGGTCCTTTTTCATCTCCTTCTGTCCCTCTATTCAAAAAGTTGTCTTCACTAAAGTTGTTCCTCTTTTAACGATCTACAATTTCTTCTTCTATGCCGTTGGCCAGTTATGCCCCGTTTGTAAGCTATTCACATTTGTCCGGCGTGCTGTGCTGTTCAGAATTCTTTCTCTCTGTTCTAGCCCCATTTTCTTCCTCTTCTGATCATTTTCTCAACTTACTTTCTTCATAAAAGTTGTTCCTCTCTCCGTTATCTACAATTGCTTCTTCTTCCACTTTTGCTAGTTCTGCTTTGTTTGAGAGATACGGTTCAATTTCTAAAGTCACGCGTAGTCTGCCTAGAATTTTCCTTCATCGGTGTGAAGGTCTAGTATAGGTGCGTTAGAGCACATGTGATGGTCTAGTATAGATGCGTCAGAGCACTGTGATGGTCCTATACTTGACCGTCACAGTCAAACTTATCCGAAATCATCCCGTTTGACCCCCAGAGTGTGGCGGACCTACCCTAGGCCGTTACATGATTCTGATGGTCCTACGATAGACCATTACACATAGCCGAGAGTCTAATTTGTGCTGGACTCTGCCTCAAAAACTGTGCGATGGGCCTATCTTGCAGAGCCCATAACTTCTTCAATTCTTATCCAAATTGATCCCCATTTTTTCCTACTTTTAGCCCTTTGTATTATCTTGAATTTGGTTCATAGAAATCAAATTTTTATTGGCTATATCTCTCGGGATCTGGGTCGCAAGATCAGGATTTAAGCATCCTGGTACAACTAAAACACTATTTTCTAGTGCGACGGGGCTACCTTCCAAGAGCCATATCTTCTAGAATCCTCCTCCGAATTGATCCCCGTTTGTTCCTATCTCTTGTCCTTAGTGTTATCTCGAGTTTGATCTAGAGAACTTGATTTATCTTGGACTCTATCTCCGGGAATCGTGATAAGAAGATGGGGCTTTCTTGCAAACTCTATAAAAAATTGCCCAGTTCACAGTCGCGACAGGGGGGCTCTTTCTTGGTTCGGGGCGAAGCCATGCTGCAATTCCAACTCACAACTTCGACCTTGACTTGAAGAGGGAAGTATTAGATTTCCATTGCATCCTTTTGGGCTTGATTTCATGATCTATATTCTTAGTTCTCTTCCTCTTAAAATCACAAATCATCACAATTTTCTGCACTTTTCTGCTACATATACGCTTTCCCCCATTTTGCATCGATGATTTCTCTCTATTCTCTCAATCAAATATCATGATTTCAAATCTTATGCATGCACAATACACACACCTATTATTTTCACCCTTCCACAGGGGTTAAAAATCTCCCCCCGGTGAGTTTGCCCTCAATTTCTACCCCTATGTTACTGCGGGATTGATGCTACACATGCATGTTCTAATGAATTTTTTATCCTTATTTTGACTTTGTTTTGCAGGAGAGCATGAATACAACGTGAGGCCATCTTCCTCTAGCCGGTTGGAAGGAGAGGAGGTTTGAATCAACAAGTTCCCCGCATCCCGTTTCAAGCGCGATCAAGTCTTTAAGTTCCAAGGTACACGGCACCGTTCTTTACACTTCTTCATCCTTTGGCGTTGTTGGAACCTTGGTGGCGATCACGGTTAGTATTTCTCATACTTTTATCTTTCTTATCTTTGATTCACATGTTTATGCATGTATGTATTTAAAGGGGGCGGGATAGGAATCTAATTAAAACAAATCAACAGTTTTTTGGCGATCACGGTGGGACACCAATGCCCATCACGTTTGTTTTAATGCTCTTTTGTAAGTTGGGTGTGTGCATGTGCATGTTTAGGTGATATTTTATCCCTTCTTCCATTGTTTGGGGCATTTTAAGGGCTCAGGTAGTGTGACTGTCCTATAGTAGACCGCCACATGAATGTAACGGTCCTTTGGTAGACTGTTACAGATTCTGGCAGTCCTGCGCGCAAGCTCACGGGGCCGTGTTCGTCGGGGCATAACTTTTGATCCCGATGTCCGATTGCGCTGGTTTTTCTTCCGTTGGATAGCCCTTTATATTTTCTTTCCATCCATATATCATTTACATCATTTGGTTAACATTTTCATATCCTAACATTATCCAACTTTTTGTGCATAAGTTCTGCAGGCAGGCTTGGGACAGGTTCATAGGTACATCTTTACTCAATTATTTGACTGCCTTCCCGGTGTCTGATTGAACTAATTTTTGTTCCATTGGATAGTACTTTGTATTGTCTTTCCATCCATAGCTTATTTGCATCATTTGGGTCTCATTTGCTTAGTTAAAAATTATCATCATTTTAACATTTTATCCATAAAATCTGCATGTGGTCTGCACACAGGTTCACGAGGGCAACTTTGCTCAGTGATTTGATTGACCTCCCGGGGTCAGATTGATCTGTTCTTGGGCCCGTTGTGCATACCTTTGTATTATCTTTCAATCCATATACTATTTGTCTTAGTTGGATCAAGTTTGCATAGTTTAATCTAATCTTGATTTTCTAGTTTTAAGCTAGAATTTGCATGCACTCCGGTGCACATAGGGCCATACATTGCATATCATAGTTACATTTCCTACCTTGGTAAGTGATCCTCTCGCCTCTATATTCCTTGGAGTCGACTAGGTGATCTTATCCGGGACCTCCATAAGTCCCCGTGAGCCGTGGATTCCCACACGGACACCGGGCCGGTTGTACCTTTCCACCCCTTAGGCTTGCATTTGCATAAGTGTGAGGGAGTTAACCTTAGTCAACCCAAAGTTTAGACCATATTCCCATAGGATTCCTATCTTGAGGGAATTATTATTAATTCAAATCATTAAAAGGTCTATTAAAATCTCTAAAATATTTCCCATCATATCAACTTGTTTGACTTGGGTGAAAACTCTCACATTGCATTGTTTGTGTTGTTTGGGCTTGCCCAAGCCCATTAGTGCTATTTTTTGTTGCATCCGCATCTTTCATCATTGTTAGGCCCACTTAGGTTACCCCATTTTGTATGTCTATTATCTAGTCCATTGTCCCGTGGTCTATTGTCCATTCGTCTTTGCATTAGTGGGTCAGCCCCCCTTGTTCTCAAGCCCATTAAGCCATTGCTTCCCAACTTGTATTCTCCTTGATATCATTGTACTAAGTCTACATTTACCCTCATGGAGTATCATTCTAACCCCTTGTATCATTCTTTTATTCAATCTTCTTCCCATTCCCGCGTGGAATCCTCTTCCCACGTGGGCCCATCTTCCTGTGGTCCCTCTGATCCCTCCGAGGAACAGGCTAATCTCATGGCCCATCTTTCAAACCTTGTTCGCCAAATGGACCCGGCCCAGGCCCAACGTGTTATTGCATCTCATCTTCATGGGCCTCCTTCTCTTAATGGGCCTTCTTATCTCTTTAATGGGCCTCATCATCTTAATGGGGCCCATTCTCTTAATGGGCCTTATTTTTCTAATAGGACTCATTCTTCTTCTCCTTATGCTGCCAGCCCAATGGGTCATTATGCTCATGCTTCTTCCAGGCCCACATATCCTTCCATTCCCGGAATGGGCCCTTCTTCTTCTTAGCCCGGATCCTCTTATCCGGCCCATTATCATCATACTGGTCCGAATTCACATCCTCTTGCTCAAGCTGGCCCATATTCTTCTCGATCTCTCCCTACCCAGGAGATGATTGTTCAAACCCAACGCCAACATGATGAGCTTCAACGTCGAATCGATCCTAAATCCTTATTAAGTGTTCCGTTCGCTTTCCAAGGTCTTCAGCTCCCACCTCCATCATAAATGCCCACATATCGCCGTTATAGTGGAGTCGGTGACCCGTATGTGCACTTGAAGGAGTTTGTTTATGAGTCGACCCAATTTTGGCATGACCAACGCTTGATGGCCTATCTATTTGGTCTGTCGTTGGAAGGCCCGACTCAGGATTGGTTCTTCTCTCTTCCGCAAGAGCAAGTTGCGAGTTTTCATGCCGTTCAAGAAAAATTTATTCAACAGTATCAAGACCAGGTTGGGCCCAAGTATTCTATGGCGGATCTGGCCCATGAGATGATGAAGCCCAACGAGGAGTTCTGCACCTTTGCTGACCGCTGGTGTCGCTTGGCCGCGCAAGTCCCGGGACACATTCCGGAGGGAGAGCAAATCAAGATGCTGATATCCAATGCCGCACCTGAGTATCGGTTTATCTTAGCCTTCAATGACATCACCTCCTGGCAACAACTTTACAACCAAGCCCGCTTCATTCGCCAACAAATCTAAGATTCCCTTGACCCCGAGTCTCCACCATCCACCTCCTCATATCAACCTTCACCCTCCACGTGCCAACCCTACGCTCCCATGAGTCAGCCCGCCATGAGTCAGCCTTCCGCCACATATCCCTCCACGAGCCAACCCCCCGCCTATACATACCTATACGCCTCCGCATATCAACCTTCCATGAGTCAGCCTCCTGCATCCGCATACCCATCTCCGTTTCCACCCCCGGTCAAGGTCACACCACATCCCGAGCAGGTGGATGCTGTCAACATACCTCCCCACTCCGTTCCACATATGCCTTCACCAAATCCCTCCTCCACCGGCCAAGCACTATTGCCTACGCAACATCCGCTTCCCTCTCCACAACCTTCTCCACCACCTCATACCCCTCGGCATCCGCCTTGCCCGAAGCGGGCTTTTTGTCCTCCGTTGTCGGAGTGCTTTACCGACATTTTTAGGACTTTAATGGCCGCTCACGCGTTGCCGCTCTCTCTGGTTGTGCCTTGCCAACCCGCGGTCGGGAATATGCTTCAATATTGTGATTTTCACCGCCAGCAGGGGCATTTGGTTGAGGATTGTCTCGAGTTCCGAGAGTATGTTTATGACCTGGAAGATAATAAAAGGATTGATTAGGCTGCCATGCGTAAAGTTGTTTTAGATCTCCACAGCAAGCAGCAGCAACAAGAAGCACCGCCCAAGTAGCCGTCTCCATCTCTACAAGATCGGGGGCACCCCAGTGATTCTTCATCTAGCGTTAAACCCGCTCCATCACCTACTACCTCGCCTACTCTTTTACCTTCGCTATCTCCTATCTAATCTCCGCAACCTCCACAAACCCAAGCCTCTGCTCAGGCTAGTGCCACCTCCTCTTCTTCTACTTCTTCCACCACTACTTCCACCCCCAATGTCGTTCGACGCGTTGTGTCGATACGTCGACGGTGGGTGCCACAACCCCCTACTTCACCCTTGCCATGTCCACTACCTCCATCGACAACATCACCATCTCCACCATCCTCTCAATCGCCTACACCATCTCTACCACCCTCACCATTGCCTAAACCTCCATCACCCCCGCCATCACCTTCGACCGAGCCTGAGCAAATTTTGCCTTTGCCGCCCTCGTCCGAGCAAGTCATACCTCCACCCTTACATTTGCCTCCACCTAAACACACCATACCCGTTGAAACCCCCGCGTCTTCTGAACCTACTCCAATCCCCATTCTTCCACCTATATCCAACCCACGGAGCGGGTGTGCGTTACCCATGGTGCCCCTTGGGTCTAATCCCCAGGGAGACAATAAGCCAAGTTAGGATGATTCGGTGCCGGCCGTGCATTTCAAGATCCAAGACTTCATTGCCGGATGCCGATCCGCATCCTGGTCCCTGGTTATTTTGGGGATGTTGAGCCTACACTCCTAGTGAAGACGGTTGACAAGAAGAGTTCCCTTGAGTTGATGCCAGTTTCTTCCCGAGCAAGGCCGATGGCAATCTCTTTACTCACCGGAGAGTTCACCGTTGATGCTATTATTTCTCCTCACTCTATTGCCATTCAGATGACAGGCCAAGAAGGGTTCTCTACCCGTGTTGTGCTAACGCATACGGCAACCAAGCAGATTATGGGTTCTATGTTCAAGGGACAATTGGCCGTATCTTCTACATTTTCTGGGGATATTCTGCACTTGTTATGCAATCTTCCTCGGTTTATTAGCAATCCGGCCATGTCAACACCGTGTATTACTCTCCCTCAGCTTCACCCATCTCTTCTAGCAAGGGAGTTACGCTTCAAGTCTGATTACCGAGTGGAGCTGCCAAATCTCATGCTACTTGTGCAAAGTAACAAGACTCCATGGTTTTATGATATTCAGCATTATGAGGAGTTAGTTGTTCAAGAATGTCCGTCTACTGTTGTTAGCGTCGGGTGTCTAGGGGAAACTGCCTTGATGAAGCTGCATATTCATAGCCGGGTCAGGTCCTCCGCCAGATGGGCCCGTTATTTATGGAGACACTGCATAATAATAGGCCTGAAGGTCCAACCCCGCGCCAAGCAGGTCCATTTCAAGCCAATTTCAGCTAAGAAGAGACGGCGATGCAGGTTCAAGAGCCGTCAGTTGTGCATTCAGGGGTCCACCTCTTCCTCCCTTTCTTTTCATTCATCCTTCCTTCTACTCAGTTCCCACCCTTGGGTGGTGTATCTTCCTCCATCTGATCCTATCTTCATCATTTTCTCCTCCTTTTATAGGTCCGTGCGTCCCCATTCCTCTCCCTTTTCTCTGGATCCTCCAGATTTTTCCTCCTCTCACAATTCTAGGCCTCGGCCTATGTCTTTTCATCCCGATCTCGGGACATCTCCTAGTTCTTCTCCTCCACTATCTCTGGGTTCCGTCTCTAGTTCTCTTTCCCCGACCCTATTGGGTGTCTCCCATTCTCCTTCTCCGACCTTGTCGGATGATTCTCGTCCCTCTTCTCCGACCACGTCGGATGATTCTTCTTCTCATCTTTCTACTCATTCTTCCTCACCCTTTCAGGGTCATTACCCCTTTTCATGCTATTTTCCAGGCTTTAGTTCGCCTTGATCTCAGCTAATCTGGTTTATTATGTATCTTGTTCCTTATTATCAGGGCCTTAGTGCCTTAACGAGGGAGTTCTAGCCCTCGTCTCTCTTCCTTTTTATCCCTTCTTCGTCCAGTATGATGTCTGCCACTCCTCTGTGTCGAGGAATCCAATCCTTTGCTCTCCTTTCATCCTTTATCCTGACAAGCAAGGAATACAAAGCTACTCGCACTCCTCAAAGCTCGATGATCGAGATCGCTTCAGGATGTCGATTTCCACGCCATGGATTTACAAAGGTATCTTTATTTTGAGCAAAGAAACATGCTTTCATTTCCATTATTTCTATTGTTTCTGCACATGGTTATAATGCTATTCCTCAATATGGTTAAGTGACTTTTAGAAATTTGCTTAGTTCATTTAAGTCATTTAAAATGAGTTCACTTCTGCAGCATCCTTAGGCCGGTGATAGCTCCACGTTGGAAGTCTAGTTCTTTCCCTGATTGTTAAGGGTGACCTTTTGGCATGGGTTTTTCACACACTTCACGGTGAGCCATAGCCGATTCCTTTGAGCAACACCGTTGCTGCTTTGGCCATACTTTGGGTATGCACAAAGGTCGTTTTCTCTTCTCTACTCGGCCAAGTGCAGGGGCAAGAGATGGATGGATAAGATGACTAACCTAGGTGCTCCCTAATACGAGAGAGGTCTCAAATAGGGGCAGTCTTGACCCCTGAAAAATGAGCTTTCATGCTTTATCTGGCCAATAAGGGCTGTCAAATGAAAATCATATATGAATGAGAAGATCAATGCAAAATTATGAATCAAAGGCATGGCAAGAGTGGCAAAGCCCCGTGGGACGCCATGAGCCCGGTTGCATGCATGCCTGATAAATATGGGTCTCAAAATCAAAGACATAAAGCCCCGGTGCAGCAGACCTATCTCTTTGAGGGGTGGTGCCTTGGAAGGAAGTCGAATCTTGATATCTCCCATCATGCACGAAGCTTGTCTTCAATTCTTCTTCTGCTTCTCCCTCTTAGGCTGGGTTGTATCCCGGGTATGGCCTTAGTAGGGGCACCGTTCTTTAGAGGCAGTTGGTTGTGATAAGCCACCCTCACATGCACACCCTGCTCAAGGGAAGTCTTTAATGAGAGGGGAGGGATGGCGATCCATAGCTAGTAGTTCGAGCCTGTCTTTGGGTGTTGCGGATTACTATTCAAAAATACCAAAAAAATGAGATATTGTAAAAAATCCAAAAAAATGAGATATTGTCAAAAATCCAAAAAAATGAAATATTGTTCAAATCCAAAAAAAAATTAAATATTTTTAAATTAAAAAAATTAAAAATATTTATCTTTTATATTTTATTTTAAGAATAGATACGTAATCTGTTTGCTAAGTGTGCAAGTTGCAGGTACTCAGGCATTCCTTGCTATATCTTTGTGCTCTGTCTCCTGTCCACATCTTCTGATCTGTTCTCTTCGTCATTCATGTCTCTCGATCTATTCTGAAGCTTGTGTCCTTCTCAACTTTTGTTTACAATGATTATATCTATATGAGAGGACTTTATCTCACGATTATGAACTTGGCGGTTCTACTTCATTCTGATCTTAGGTTTTGATTGAAGGGCATATTTGTTTATATCCTTTGTCCCGCCGTGTCCTTGTCTCGCCTTGTCTATGTCCCACCGTGTTGTCCGACACATATTTTGTTCTTCACCATGTGTTGTTAGTTGTCTTGCATATGTTGTTAGTCGTCCTTTTATATCTCGTGTGCTATCCCACTACTTGTGTGTTGTCTTGTCCCAACCGTGTGTTGTCTCACTGCATTGTTGTCTTGTCCCCCACGTTCATCTTGCATACGTGTTGTCTGTTCATGCCATTGCATATATGCTTGTTCGTCTTGTTGTGTTATTTTCCTTTCGTTTGATTGTTATGTTTTGTTGTGTTGTCGGTCGTTCAGTGGAGCGTTATCTTATCGTCGTTATGTTCATGCTTATTTATCATGTTCATTCATATTATTGTTGTCTTATTTGAAAATCCACAAAAATTAGAAAATCCAAAAAGATGCCGTTTTGCTGCACGGGTAGGTCAGGTATGGCTCTCTATCCCTGCTCATTGTTTCATTACTATATGATATCTACCTTATTATAGCCTCTCAAGGACCGGCTGGTTGGCCGTGTGTTCTGGGATCTGATGTTCTCCTTTAACAAAAACGATGATGATCTAGGAGCATACGGTTAATCGTTGGATAGGCCGCTCGGTTGAGTCGGGTGGGGGACGATAGACTCTGTCTCGTACGCCGTGATTGCAAAAAGACTCTTGACCCCGTCTTGCTCAGTCTAGTAATATTATCCTTGAGCACTTTCTATTTTATCTTTCTTTGCATTCATTTTAATGATTTCTTTATTTTAGCCCAGCATGCATCATGTCATTTTGAGCATTCATGTCTCGTGATCCGTTCAAGGATTTCTCCTGAGCAATGGTTAATTGCACCTCAGTTCTCTGGGGTAAGAGATTCTTCATTCCACTTCGAGTTTTAACGATTTCTCTGATCTTCCCGCTTGGTTTGGTTGGCCAGCATGATTCCTGTCTGGATTTTATCTCAGTCTTATCTCTCCTTTTCCCGCTCTTATGTTGTGTTCCTGCCGACCCACTCATTGTCCGTGGATTGTGTCCCCGACGAGGTTGGTCGTGTTTTCTTTCCTTTCTTAGTTAGTTCTCCAGACATGTCTCATCCTTGTCATCCATTTCAGGTGGTTAGTTTGGCATTTTCGGGAGAATTCATGTCGCCTGTTGGTTGTAACGGGTGTCTTTTTACCTTGATGCCCGCTTATCAGTTCTCTCCGCTTCATCTCTATTTCACGTCGCTATCACTTTCGCTCTATCTCCTTTCCATTTTGCCTCCGCGTCACTTTCGCTCGTTCACTTGCAAAGCGGACATCAAGGAGGGGCATATGTTGACACCCGTTTTAGCCTACAAGTCACGTCATTTCTCTTATTCATCCCAAATTAGCCATTATTTTGGAGCCTTCTTTGGATGGATTTTGAGCTAATTTTTATTGTTCCATTCCCTTTGAGCCCTAGAGATCATGATTTCCTAGAGCCCTGGAGCTTATCTTATCAAATTACAGCTTCCAAGTCAACTTACGGCCCATTTAGGCCGGCTTCCCTCAAGTAATCGGCTCTCTCTCACTACGCAGTCTTAAAAGTGGTCATTTTTGATCACCTTCTGTCCCTCTATTCAAAACGTTGTCTTCACCAAAGTTGTTCCTCTTTCAATGATCTACAATTTATTTTTCTACGTCGTTGGCCAGTTCTGCCCCGTTTGTGAGCTATTTACATTTTCCCAGTATGATGTGCTGTTCAGAATTCTTTCTCTCTGTTCTAGCCCCATTTTCTCCCTCTTCTGATCATTTTCTCAACTTACTTTCTTCATAAACGTTGTTCTTCTCTCCGTTATATACAATTTCTTCTTCTACCACTTTTGCTAGTTCTACCCCGTTTGAGTGATACGCTTCAATTTCCAAAGTCACGCACAGTCTGCCCAGAATTTTTCTTCATCGGTGTGAAGGTCTAGTGTAGGTGCGTCAGAGCACATGTGACGGTCCAGTATAGATGCGTCAGAGCACTATGATGGTCCTATACTAGACCATCACAGTCAAACTTGTTCGAAATCATCCCGTTCGATCCCTAGAGTGTGGCGGACCTACCCTAGGCCGTTACATGACTCTAACGGTCCTACGATAGACCGTTACACACAGCCAAGAGTCCAATTTGTGCTGGACTCTACCTCGAAAACTATGCGGCGGGCCTATCTTACAGAGCTTATAACTTCTTCAATTCTTATCCAAATTGATCCCCATTTTTCCTACTTTTAGCCCTTTGTATTATCTTGAATTTGGTTCATAGAAATCAAATTTTCATTGGCTATATCTCTCGGGATCTGGGTCACAAGATCAGGATTTAAGCATCCTAGTACAACTAAAACTCTATTTTCTAGTGCGACGTGGCTACCTTCCAAGAGCCATATCTTCTAAAATCCTCCTCCGAATTGATCCCTGTTTGTTCCTATCTCTTGTCCTTAGTATTATCTCGAGTTTGTTCTAGAGAACTTGATTTATCTTGGACTCTATCGACGGGAATCGTGATAAGAAGATGGCGCTTTCTTGCAACTCTATAAAAAACTGCCCAGTTTTTTAACTAAAGTTGATACTTGCAAGGGGGGAGACGGGAGAGGGGGTTCATCTCTTCATTGCGGAAGAAGATGAAAACACTATCCCGGCCACCAAGCAAGTGATTTTCATATATGAAAGCAGAGAAAGAAAGGGGTACAGGGGGGGAAGGGAAACGCCCAAAGAGGGGCAAGAGGCGTACAAGGCCAAAGGCCCAAGAAAGCATAAAAAAGGCCAAGAGGACCCAGGCGTGGGCAGAAACAAAAGCCCAAGAACCCACAGAAGAAACAAGGCCCCTACAAATAGGAATCTTCGTCGAAGACCCCTTCAGAATCGGACGAGAACACAGAACGGACACCGCGCTGACGACCCGGAGAGCAAGGCCAATCAAGAGTGTCACGCCCCGACGTGGAAAATCGGCGCGTACAGTCAGATACGAGCTAGCACTAACAATAAATTCTAAGCTAATCAATTAGACAAATTATAAAGTGAGAAACACTTCCATTAATCAAAATAATTCCAACTTTATTACAATAACCAACATGCTAAGACTCGATCAAACATGCTTCCAAATGAAATTCTAATACAACACTGACGTAAAATCAAACTGGAAGTAAAAACTAATCTGACTCAATAACTAGGTACAAAAGCACTCAAGGATCACTCCTGACCCTCCCCATCGGTAAGCGCGTCACTTGAAAAGCCTGAAAAGGGGGGAACACAACTATGAGCTGACGCTCAGTAGGAAATAACGGCATATTTACGTAGTTAACATCTTAATTACCAGTTGTATGTAACAGAGAACAAGGAATTGAATAAAGAGATCAAGAACAATGTAGAAGGTCTTGCAAAGTCAAGAATTGATTAAATTCCAATGATCAATAATATCATGTACAAGAAATTCACTAAGAGCAATTGAAATAATAATAATTGGCCAACATGCAAGTATTTCAATAATTCATAATCAAGTAAAAGGGATAACAATAGATCAAATGTCGTAGACACACACTAGTCAAGTACTCGGTGCAAATGCCACACCTTGTCATTAACATCCCATGAGCTCACTAATTTTCGGGCGCTCTCCCCAGGACCAGACCGGGCCCTTATGATGCGATGGCATTGGTTTTACGGATCGATGATCCCAATTGTCTAGACATTTCTTGTATAAATATGGCCAATAAATTTCAAGGAATAAGCGAAAATGTAACAAGTACAGATCTAGCAAAAATCAGAATAACAAGAAAATGAAATATTAAACTTTGGCATAATGTTTAACGACAATTAAGTCGTGGAATCCAAGAATGAAAGGATAAGTAGGAAAAATATAATCTTTAGAATACATTCAATTCCATAAATTAACATTTTCTTCTCTTGGTTTAACAAGTTTTATCATACTGGAAATGCCTTAAATTAATTGGATGCAAAAAGATAAAGAAATGATTTATTTAGTATTATTAGAGTAAGTTACTAAGAATTCCACTTAATTCATAGAAATAAATCCTATCATGGTGAAAATCTCCCTAAAATTTTCAAGTAACTCCAGCACATGATTCCTCTGGAAAATGACAGTAAATATCCATTTTTATTACTGGAATGGAATTTTTACACATTAAAAATACCTTTTTAAACACAAAAAAAACCCATATTTGGTGTGCTATAAAAAGTTCCTTATGAAATTTTTGGATGGGTTATTAAGAATAATAATCTTACTGGTTGTTCATTTTTCATGATACCCATAGTATTTTTAGCATACTGAAATTAATTTTTCTACATTATTCTACCATTATGCTATTTATTGAATGGAAGAAATACATTAGAAATTTGTTTAAGTATAAAAATTTCTCTATAACTTGCTGTTATCATTCTAACATGCTGGAAAATTTTTTGTTATGCTGTAAGAACTTTTATCATGCTGTAAGGTTTATTTTTAACAAGTTAATATAATTTTCATACATTTATTCTCTATTATATGGAGAGTAAATGAATTCTATTTGGTAAAAATATCACTTTTTCACAGAAAATTGTCTCTCACATGATAATTATATCAGAGTATAATATTCATGAATTTTCATACCTTTGAGATCTTTTTAACATACCACATATAACTTATAAGCATTTTCTTTCATTTTATAGAAGAAATATAGATTTTTATAAGATAAAATATTCTAAATCCACAAGAATTTAACTTCTCACATGCTGCTACTATAAGACAAAATTTTACATACATTTTAGTTATTTAATAACAATTTTTGCATGCTGGACATAATTTCTTATACATTTATATTCTATTAATTATAGGAAAAATAGGTTTATATGCATAAATATAGATTAAAATACTTTCCAGTAGCAGAAAAATAACTTTTAAATCTACTGGTAGCAGAAGAATATGTTTTACAGGGATTCAGGGTTTTTAATTATTCATTTAATAACTTCGGATCGCGTTTAGGGCGGAGGTCGGTCACCCGGCCCCTTTTATTGGGATGTGTGTGAGATCCAGGGATTAAAAAGCCTATATCTTCCTCAATTCTTAATGGAATTAAGCATATGATATATCAATGGAAAGCTAAGACAGAGTACTATCATTTGGTAAGGTCAATTTCAGATTTAGGTTCTGTAATTAAGTTCTGTATTGACAGGAAAAAGAAAAACCCTAATTAGGACAGTGTGTTACTAAAACATCAAATTCTCTACGTATACATGATAACTTTTAGGGCTTTTTATATCACTAGAAAGCTAACAGAGAGGGCTTTCCAACCATGTATCACACATCCTATGAATTTTAACATTTTTGTTTCGAATTCATGGATTAATCAGGTTCCAAGTATATGAAATCACCATATGGACAAGCTTATGTTCAAACCTCAAATTCTCTAAATAGAATTGATGGATCAAAGAGCTTTTTACGCCAAAAGAGAGATAACATGTTAATCTTCAATTTGATATACAATAATTAACATTTTGCCAGTTATAACCTACCTCAATTGAAGACTTAAACCACGAGATAGATTAGACCCACGAACTATAACAATCCCCTTCAAAGATCTCCTGATTCCTCCCTCAATACCCTATAAAAATTAGGGCTTTTAGTCTCAGATGATAGATCTCATCGAGCTGATCAAAAACCCCTACTCATATGCCTATTTTGGTTGAGGTACTAACCTGATTTGATGAACCAAAACTTGGAGATAGAAAAACGACGGGGAGCAGACCACCTTCCACAAAATCGCCAAGATCTCCCCAAATCTAACTTCTCTACCGACACCACAGTAACCAAATGAAACTAGGCTCGAAGAGCTTTCTATCTATAGCTCATACACCTTCTGGATCCTTCCAGGAAGGAGAATTTTGACCTTGAAGAGGCGTGTTGTTTACGCCGCCGAAATAATTGACCTAGACTAAACTCGTCTAATCACTCTTATCCTAGTTAATCTTACACGACATTTGTTGGGGGCTATTAATCTACAAGTCACTAGCTTTTATTTGCCCCTCACCTCATCGCATTTGGTTAAGAAATGGGCTCTAATTTGATGTTCTAAGATTGGGTGAATAGTGAACACGAATTTTGGGTTAGGTGGGTTGTAAGTCGGGCTTAACCCACTGATTAAGCCTAGATAATGATTTTATTAGGCTTAGTTCAAGAAGACAAAGGTGTTAGTCGATGCATCTATTATTTAATTACTATTTTTATGAATTTTGTTATGGTAGATAAAATTTTCACTTCTACTATTCCGTAAATAGTTAAATATTAAGTTCGGAAGACTTAATCCACTAATTCGGCCTAATAAATGATTTTATTAGGCTCAGCCCTAGAAGACAAAGTTGTTAATCGCATGGTCTTCTAACTAATTATTATTTTTTGGGATTTTAATACCGTTAACAATTTCTCACTATTCATTTAATAATAAAATATTAAATTCGAAATTCAAATTTCAAATTCCCTCTTTTCATTTCATTTTCATTCCAACTCAATTGCATTTGTGTTTCATTTCACCTAAACCTTATTTTCATTTGGGTTACATTTCATTTTCATTTCATTTCAATTTAATTTAAATTTTTAAAGGTTTAATTCAATTTCTATCTAATTATTAATTCAACTAAATTTAAATAAATTCTTAAAAATTTTAATTTGACAAGAAAAAATTAAATTAAATTATTATTTAAATACGGGGTATTACACCCTCCCCTACTTAAAGGAATTTGGTCCTCCAAATTCACTGCATTACAATACAAAAATAAAGGATAACAATTTCAAGGGACAACTAGCTCACCTAGAAAAGGTCGGGATACTGCTTTCGCATAACATCTTCGGATTCCCAGGTGGCTTCTTCAGCTCCACGCCAACTCCACTGGACCTTGACCATAGGTATAGATCGACTCCGGAGTTGTTGCTGCTTCCGGTCCAAAATCTTTATCGGTCTTTCCTCATAGGTCAAATCCTCCTTCAGTTCGAAGTCCACATGTTGAATAACGTAAGTGGGGTCGTACACATACTTCCGCAACATAGAAATATGGAAGACGTTGTGCACGTCAGATAACTGAGGCGGTAACGCCAATCGATAAGTCACTTCTCCCACTCTATTTAAAATCTCGAACGGGCCAATGTACCTCGGACTTAGCTTGCCATGAATACCAAATCTGCGAATCCCTCTCGTAGGAGAGACCTTTAGAAACACATGATCACCTACTTGGAATTCCAATGCTCTTCTTCTATTATCGGCATAACTCTTCTATCTTGACTGAGCCACTTGTAACTGATCTCGAATAATACGGATATTCTGTGACGATTCCAAGATAAGATCTGGTCCAAGCCATTGTCTCTCACCTACCTCATCCCAACACAACGGGGATCGACAACTTCTCCCATACAAGGCTTCAAATGGAGCCATCTGAATACTAGACTGATAGCTGTTATTGTAGGCGAATTCAATTAATGCCAAATGTTCATTCCAATTACCACCAAAGTCAACCATACATGCTCGAAGCATATCCTCTGCTATCTGGTTGGTCCTTTCAGTCTGTCCATCTGTCTGTGGATGAAATGCCGTGCTGAAATTTAGACGAGTACCCAAAGACTCTTGCAGTCCCTTCCAGAAATGAGAAGTGAATCTAGGGTCTCGATCAGATACTATATTCACTGGAATACCATGCAATCTCACCACTTCCTTCATATACAGAGCTGCTAAAACATCAACTGTCCATTTAGATTTAATGGACAAGAAATGGGCTGACTTTGTCAGTCTGTCGACGATCACCCAAATTGCATCGAAATCGCTACGAGTTCTAGGTAGACCCATGATGAAATCCATGCCAATACTCTCCCATTTCCATTAGGGTATGTCGAGTGGCTTCAATTTCCCTGCCGGTCTGAAGTACTCGGCCTTAACTTGCTGACATACCAGGCATCTACTTACAAAATCTGCAATTTCTCTTTTCATATTCGGCCACCAAAAGGATCTTTTCAAATCCTTAAACATTTTAGTGCCTCCAGGATGAATCGTGTATTTAGATCTATGAGCTTCGTCAAGAATCTTGTTCTTGATTTCAGCTACGTCAGGTACACACGTTCGTCCTCGGAATAGAAGTCTTCCATCATCAGAAATCATGAAATCCGATCTGCTGCTCAAACTTCCCTTGATCTCTACCAGTTCGGGATCATTATCTTGCAAGGACTTGATCTCCATCAGTAATTCAGGTTTAAGTTGCATTTGTGCAATAATGACCCGATCATTATTGATATTCAAATCCAGACTAGCCATCTGCTCCAATAACTTCCATTCTTGCATCATAAGACTGGATAACTTTGCTATCGGCTTCCGGCTCAAAGCATCTGCCACCACATTACCTTTTCCAGGATGATACTCAATAGAAAAGTCGAAGTCCTTCAAATACTCCAACCATCTGCGCTGCCGCATACTGAGTTCCTTTTGAGAGAATAAATACTTCAAACTCTTGTGATCTGAAAATACCGTGAAAGATTCTCCATACAGGTAATGCCTCCAAATCTTTAAAGCAAAGACGACGGCTGCCAATTCCAAATCATGAACAGGATAGTTCTCTTCATGCTTCCTCAACTGCCTGGAAGAATAAGTAATTACCTTCCCATGCTGCATAATCACACAGCCTAACCCAATACCTGATGCATCGGTGTAGACCACAAAGCCTCCTTCACCAGAAGGCAAAGCTAACACAGGTGCTGAAGTTAAGCATTCCTTCAACGTCTGGAAGCTTTTCTGACAAGCTTCCGACCATTCAAACTTATTCTCCTTGCGGGTCAATCTGGTAAGGGGTACCGCGATCTTGGAGAAGTCTTGAATGAATCTACGATAATAACCTGCCAGGCCTAAGAAACTTCTGATCTCAGTCACACTGGTGGGCTGTTCCCAATTCTTCACTGCTTCCACCTTCGAAGGATCAACAGAAATACCATCTTTGGTAATAACGTGTCCTAGAAAGGACACCTCTCCAATCTAAAAATCACACTTACTGAACTTGGCGTACAGTTGATGATCTCTTAATATCTGTAGTGCCATTCTCAGATGTTCGTCATGCTCTTCTTCACTCTTAGAATAAATCAAGATATCATCAATGAAGACCACGACCCATCGATCAAGATAGGGCCGAAAAATGCTATTCATCAATTGCATGAAAGCCGCTGGTGCATTCGTTAAACCAAAAGGCATAACGACAAATTCGAAATGACCATACCTGCTGCGGAAAGCCGTTTTATGAATATCTTCTTCCTTAATCCGCAACTGATGATATCCAGATCGAAGATCGATCTTAGAAAAGAATTGAGCTCCTGCTATCTGGTCAAATAACTGATCAATCCTCGGCAATGGGTACTTTTTCTTGACAGTTATCTGATTCAGTTGCCGATAATCGATGCACAGCCTCAACGAACCATCCTTCTTCCGGACAAATAGTACAGGGGCTCCCCAAGGGGAAGTACTAGGGCGAATGAAACCCTTCTCAAGTAACTCTATCAATTGCTGTTTTAATTCCCTTAACTCCGCAGAAGACATATGGTACGGAGCTTTAGAGACAGGAGAAGAACCAGGAATAACATCAATAGAGAAGATAACTTCCCGCTCAGGCAGAAGTCCCGGTAGATCCTCAGGAAATATATCAAGAAATTCACGGACAACAGGGATGTCCTTAATCTCCACTTGCTGCTCGGGAGTAGCATAGACAAAGGCTAGAAATGCCTCGCAACCTCGCCTCATTAGTTTATCAGCACGAAGGGCCGAAATAAGTGAGATAGAGTGATGGTATCTAGCTCCCAAAAATGAAAGTCCTGGATGCCTATTAAAAGACACCGATCTAGAACTGCAGTGAACATTGGCCTCATACTTGGCCAACCAGTCAGCTGCTAGGATTACATCATAATCCTTCATGTCCATGCAGACTAAATCAGCTAGTAAATTCTGCTCATTAACCATAACCTTGCTAGAAGGATAATAATGCTGAACTACCGATCTAGAACCAATAGGTGTAGATATCGCTAACGAAGAACTCATCAAAGTAGGTTCCACAGCTATAGACTTAGCAAATCTCCAAGAAATGAAAGAATGTGTTGCACTAGTATCAAAAAGAACAAAGGCTGGCTTGTCGAGTATAAAGAGAGTACCTTCGACGAGTCCACCTTCTTCGGCTGTTTCTGCTTCATCAACTTGAAGTGCTTGGAGCTTGCCTTGCGGCTTCTTGAAGACCTGAGGCTTTGCCGGTGTAGCTTGCTCCGATAATAATGGACAATCCGGGATACGGTGCTCCCTACTTCCACAATGTAGACAGGCGCCCAACTTGCGCCAACACTCTTCCATATTGTGACCAGGACGGTCACAATATCTGCACACGCCCTTAAAGGGTACAACAGGGACAGGCTTCTTTTCCTCCTGCTTCGGCATCTTTCCCTTCCATGAGCCTGCTCCGGTCCACGAACTCAACCCACTCGCGGGCCTCTTCTTGATAAAGCTAGGTCCGATCTTGCTTTTCTTGAACTCTTTCGGTTGCTCTTTCTTCATGCCTTTGCCACGGATTCTTTCCGTCATCTCAATAGTGTCCTCCAGAACTTGCGCCTTCCTTACCATCTCAGAATAAGTTGATATCTCCATAGGTGCCAATTGGTTGATATAATGAAGCTTCAAACCATTAAGAAAGCACTTCGCCTTCATCTTTTCAGTAGAAATGAGATGAGTAGCATATCGAGATAGTCTGGAGAATTGTGCTTCATACTCTGCTACAGATAAGCTCCGCTGCTTTAGAGCCGCGAACTCAGCTGCCTTCTTCTCTTGAACTCGGTCAGAAAAGTACTTGTTGTTGAAGAATTCCTCGAACTCTTCCCACGTAACTTGACGGTCACCGAGAGTCGCCTTCATAGAATCCCACCACGTACGTGCATCACGTTCTAATTGGAAGGTAGATAAAAGAACACGTTCTTGGTCGGTGCATTGCATGACTTCAAAAATCCTTCCCATATCATCAAGCCAGTGCTCGGCTTCATCAGGGTCGGTCGAACCAGCGAATCTAGGCGGATTCATCCCGCGAAAGTTCCGGTATAAATCACCGGTGCCATGCTGTGCCGCTCCTACCTGAGCCACTTGCTGTAGGGCCTGAGTAAGGCCTTGAACAGTGCGCTGCAGGTTTCTCCATTCAGCACGATCAGCTGCCATTGCAAAAGCCTACACGAGGAACAAGATTACTTAGGTCCAATAAGATAGGTAATATCGCGATTAAGATACGGACTTAACCCAAGTTTCTACCCAATCTTCCCAGGTCAGGTCCTAGACTTTTACAAGGTTAAGGTTCTAATGCACCTAGACACGACAAAAAACTCGGTACCTGGCGGAGATAATCGGTCCGAAGGCCACTCGCGCAAGTGTGTGACCTTCCCGATAGGCGTAGCCTAACGTTCGGACAACACCTTTCGATATACCGGGTTATTGGACGCAATGAGAAACATAAAACTTAGGGGAACCTAGGAATATGAAACCTAGGCTCTGATACCAACTAAACTGTCACGCCCCGACGCGGAAAATCGGCGCGTACAGTCAGATACGAGCTAGCACTAACAATAAATTCTAAGCTAATCAATTAGACAAATTATAAAGTGAGAAACACTTCCATTAATCAAAATAATTCCAACTTTATTACAATAACCAACATGCTAAGACTCGATCAAACATGCCTTCCAAATGAAATTCTAATACAACACTGACGTAAAATCAAACTGGAAGTAAAAACTAATCTGACTCAATAACTAGGTACAAAAGCACTCAAGGATCACTCCTGACCCTCCCCATCGGTAAGCGCGTCACTTGAAAAGCCTGAAAAGGGGGGAACACAACTATGAGCTGACGCTCAGTAGGAAATAACGGCATATTTACGTAGTTAACATCTTAATTACCAGTTGTATGTAACAGAGAACAAGGAATTGAATAAAGAGATCAAGAACAATGTAGAAGGTCTTGCAAAGTCAAGAATTGAATAAATTCCAATGATCAATAATATCATGTACAAGAAATTCACTAAGAGCAATTGAAACAATAATAATTGGCCAACAAGCAAGTATTTCAATAATTCATAATCAAGTAAAAGGGATAACAATAGATCAAATGTCGTAGACACACACTAGTCAAGTACTCGATGTAAATGCCACACCTTGTCATTAACATCCCATGGGCTCACTAATTTTCGGGCGCTCTCCCCAGGACCAGACCGGGCCCTTATGATGCGATGGCATTAGTTTTACGGATCGATGATCCCAATTGTCTAGACATTTCTTGTATAAATATGGCCAATGAATTTCAAGAAATAAGCTAAAATGTAACAAGTACAGATCTAGCAAAAATCAGAATAACAAGAAAATGAAAGATTAAACTTTGGCATAATATTTAACGACAATTAAGTCGTGGAATCCAAGAATGAAAGGATAAGTAGGAAAAATATAATCTTTAGAATACATTCAATTCCATAAATTAACATTTTCTTCTGTTGGTTTAACAAGTTTTATCATACTGGAAATGCCTTAAATTAATTGGATGCAAAAAGCCAAAGAAATGATTTATTTAGTATTATTAGAGTAAGTTACTAAGAATTCCACTTAATTCATAGAAATAAATCCTATCATGGTGAAAATCTCCCTAAAATTTTCAAGTAACTCCAGCACATGATTCCTCTGGAAAATGACAGTAAATATCCATTTTTATTACTGGAATGGAATTTTTACACATTAAAAATACCTTTTTTAACACAAAAAAAAACCCATATTTGGTGTCCTATAAAAAGTTCCTTATGAAATTTTTGGATGGGTTATTAAGAATAATCATCTTACTGGTTGTTCATTTTTCATGATACCCATAGTATTTTTAGCATATTGAAATTGATTTTTCTACATTATTCTACCATTTATGCTATTTATTGAATGGAAGAAATACATTAGAAATTTGTTTAAGTATAAAAATTTCTCTATAACTTGCTGTTATCATTCTAACATGCTGGAAAATTTTTTGTTATGCTGTAAGAACTTTTATCATGCTGTAAGGGTTATTTTTAACAAGTTAATATAATTTTCATGCATTTATTCTCTATTATATGGAGAGTAAATGAATTCTATTTGGTAAAAATATCAAATTTTCACAGAAAATTGTCTCTGACATGATACTTATATCAGAGTATAATATTCATGAATTTTCATACCTTTGAGATCTTTTTAACATACCACATATAACTTATAAGCATTTTCTTTCATTTTATAGAAGAAATATAGATTTTTATAAGATAAAATATTCTAAATCCACAAGAATTTAACTTCTCACATGCTGCTACTATAAGACAACATTTTCCATACATTTTAGTTATTTAATAATAATTTTTGCATGCTGGACATAATTTCTTATACATTTATATTCTATTAATTATAGGAAAAATAGGTTTATATGCATAAAAATAGATTAAAATACTTTCCAGTAGCAGAAAAATAACTTTTAAATCTCATGGTAGCAGAAGAATATGTTTTACAGGGATTCAGGGTTTTTAATTATTCATTTAATAACTCCGGATCGCGTTTAGGGCGGAGGTCGGTCACCCGGCCCCTTTTATTGGGATGTGTGTGAGATCCAGGGATTAAAAAGCCTATATCTTCCTCAATTCTTAATGGAATTAAGCATATGATATATCAATGGAAAGCTAAGACATAGTACTATCGTTTGGTAAGGTCAATTTCAGATTTAGGTTCTGTAATTAAGTTCTGTATTGACAGGAAAAAGAAAAACCCTAATTAGGACAGTGTGTTACTAAAACATCAAATTCTCTACGTATACATGATAACTTTTAGGGCTTTTTATATCACTGGAAAGCTAACAGAGAGGGCTTTCCAACCATGTATCACACATCCTATGAATTTTAACATTTTTGTTTCGAATTCATGGATTAATCAGGTTCCAAGTATATGAAATCACCATATGGACAAGCTTATGTTCAAACCTCAAATTCTCTAAAAAGAATTGATGGATCAAAGGGCTTTTTACGTCAAAAGAGAGATAACATGCTAAGCTTCAATTTGATATACAATAATTAACATTTTACCAGTTATAACCTACCTCAATTGAAGACTTAAACCACGAGATAGATTAGACCCATGAACTATAAGAATCCCCTTCGAAGATCTCCTGATTCCTCCCTCAATACCCTATAAAAATTAGGGCTTTTAGTCTCAGATGATAGATCTCGTCGAGCTGATCAAAAACCTCTACTCATATGCCTATTTTGGTTGAGGTACTAACCTGATTTGATGAACCAAAACTTGGAGATAGAAAAACGATGGGGAGCAGACCACCTTCCACAAAATCGCCAAGATCTCCTAAGATCTAACTTCTCTGCCAACACCACAGTAACCAAATGAAACTAGGCTCGAAGAGCTTTCTATCTATAGCTCATACACCTTCTGGATCTTTCCAGGAAGGGAGAATTTTTACCTTGAAGAGGCGTGTTGTTTACGCCACCGAAATAATTGACCTAGATTAAACTCGTCTAATCACTCTTATCCTAGTTAATCTTACACGACATTTGTTGGGGGCTATTAATCTACAAGTCACTAGCTTTCATTTTCCCCTAACCTCATCGCATTTGGTTAATAAATGGGCTCTAATTTGATGTTCTAAGATTGGGTGAATAGTGAACACGAATTTTGGGTTAGGTGGGTTATAAGTCGGGCTTAACCCACTGATTAGGCCTAGATAATGATTTTATTAGACTTAGTCCAATAAGACAAAAGTGTTAGTCGATGCATCTATTATTTAATTACTATTTTTATGAATTTTTTTATGGTAGATAAAATTTCCACTTCTACTATTTCGTAAATAGTTAAATATTAAGTTCGGAAGACTTAATCCACTAATTCGGCCTAATAAATGATTTTATTAGGCTTAGCCCTAGAAGACAAAGTTGCTAATCGCATGGTCTTCTAACTAATTATTATTTTTTGGGATTTTAATACCGTTAACAATTTCTCACTATTCATTTAATAATAAAATATTAAATTCGAAATTCAAATTTCAAATTCCCTCTTTTCATTTCATTTTCATTCCAAATCAATTGCATTTGTGTTTCATTTCACATAAACCTTATTTTCATTTGGGTTACATTTCATTTTCATTTCATTTCAATTTAATTTAAATTTTTAAAGGTTTAATTCAATTTCTATCCAATTATTAATTCAACTAAATTCAAATAAATTCCTAAAAATTTTAATTTGACAAGGAAAAATTAAATAAAATTATTATTTAAATACGGGGTATTACAAAGAGGATCAACCACCAAACCGTCGGGATCGAGCACCTCCGTGAAGGAAGAGTCGGCCGGCGGCGGGGGCGCCATCGAAGAAGACTGGATCCGAAGAGAGCGACGGGGAGGAAGAGCAGCGTCCTCAAACATGCACTGACGATCACGCGAGGAGGAAGTGGAGTTGGACCGCCGGAAGGAACGCCGAGGAGCTCCGCCATCCATCCTCGAGGGCGGCCGAGAGCGGGCCAGGCAAGAGGTGCCCACAAAAGCCGTATGAGCCACCGTAAGGTCACGGAACCCCGAAGCAGGCTCAAGCCCGGGGATATGGAGAGCCTGGACGAGCTTAGGGAACCTGAGAGGCATGCCAAGATCCGACGGGGGCACAACACCCACGGGATGCACTGGAGCAGGAGGCGGGGCAGAGTCGACGATCGGCCCGGGCGGGGCCCGGTTGATTTTCTTCTTCAAAGCTTGGGCGAAGGAGAGGCGAGGGGCGGCCGTCAGAGAGGAGGAGGAAGCCAAGGACCCTTCAACCCTAGCCGCCTGGGTGGTGGGCTGCGCCTCTAGGGACCAAGCTACCGCACCGGCATTAAGCCCAGAAGAAGGGCCGCCAAGGGGGTGAGCATCCGGCACCGGGAGGCCGGGGACCAAAGAGGAGGACACCCGGGCAGCAGGGGGGACATCCGCGGGTGCAACGGAGCACGGAGGAGCCAGGCCAACAAAGAGAGCATGTGCAGCAGGAAGACGTGGGAACTGCTCCTGTCGATGCACGGTGGTGGCAGTTGAAGCGCTAGGGGCAGCAGCCTGGAGGGCGGAGACCGTTGGCGGCAGCTCCAATGCCTGGGACACAGGTGCACCAGTCTCCTTCGCTGCGGGCACTAGAGGGTCAGACAAGGAGGGACAGACAGGAGGAGATGGTGGTGGTGCAGAGGAGGGGGTGGAGGCAGAGATTTCTGGAGCATAATGGAGGGGGGGCATGCTCCCTGTTGTGGTCCTCAGCAGTCCAAACTGAAGGGCGGGTGGAGGGGGTAGAGGGGGGGTCGACCCACAGGGAGGGGGGGTCGACACCCTGGGCAGAGGGGGGGTCGACCCTCAGGGAGGGGGGGTCGACACTCTGGGCACTGGAGGTCGGAAGCGCAGAGCGGTTGGTTGGGTCAGGGAGTGGTAGATCCGGGGTCCCTCCGTCCCCTGAGGGTGGGGGGGGGATGCCCTGGGCCTAACCGAGGGCTCTGGAGGAGGTACAACATGCTCGCTGGCAGCCAAAGGGGGGGGTGAAGCAGAGGGAGCTACTGGTTCGTGGTTTACTGAGGGGCATGCAGTAGTGAGAACAGGGGTCACGGTTGGTGAAGGAGCATTGGAGTCAATAACTGGGTTAGCGGGAAAGTGAGCAACAGCTGCAGGGGATAGTTGGGAAGGAGGGGCCACACCCACCACGGCCTTTGGGGGAGCACACGAGGAGTAGGCAGGAGCAACTGTAGAGCCTATGCAGCGAGCGGGGGGCTGGCTGGAGAGAGCCCTGTTGCCCGAGGGTGTAGCTGCTGCGAGGGAAGCTTGAATAGCAGGCGGTGGTGCAGCAGCGTGCACCGGCAGGGGAGTCGACGCAGGAACAGCTGCCAGGAGGGGGGCTCCTTGGCGAGCTGGCCGGGGGGCAGCTTCAGAAGAGGGGCCCGTTGCTGGCTTCTTGCACTTGGGGGCCAGATGGCCAAGGCGCTTGCAGGTGGAGCAGTAGAGGGGTGGGTCCTTGTAGGTAACTGGCTGCCAGAAACCCGAGCTTCCATGGCCTATATAGACCCTGTGGGGGAGGTTCTTGGAAATGTCAAGCTGCACACAAACACGGGCAGCGAGCGATTTGGTGAGACATAGGGTGTTGCGGTCGACTTGCAGAGTAGGGCCAAAGCTTTCGGCGATTGAAGTGATCATAGCTTCGTTGTAGAAGTTCACCGGCAAGCCTGGCAGGTCAATCCAGACTGGGACAAGGGGGGAGTCTGCATCCTTAGAGAAACCCATGGTCCATTTGGAGAAGACAAAAGGCCGCCCTTTGATGTACAGTGTGTCCTTCAGCAGCACTTGGAGGAAATCTTCACGGTTGTGGAACCGAAGGAGCAAATGTCTTGAGTCTAGCGAGTTAATGATGAAGTCTTGGCGAAGCTTGAACCGTTGAGCCAAATGATACCGGATCTCCTGGAAGGCAGGGCGACCATGGAGGGTCCTAGCAATGATGGCGTGTTCCAAAGGCAGGCAAGAAATCTTCACCTCCTCAGTGGTGAAGAAAGCTGTAGGCTCCCCAGAGTCCGTGAACGCTGGTGCATGAGCGAACAGAGGGAGGGCTGGTGGTTTAACAGCTTGGAGGACTACCTGGGTGTAGACACGCCAAAATTGACGTTTTGTTGATCAAATCTCATGTTATTATATAAATGCCCCAAGTGGACTTCAATATTCCTATAACATGAAGTTTTTCTGAGTTTTTCTGCATTTTTCCGGTATTTTTGTGAGTCACGACTTGATTAAGGGCGTTAATTTCAAAAATAACGACCTGTTGTAGGGCGTTTTCAAAGAAGGGACGACCGTATATGAGGGCGTCAATTCCTGGTGTTATCCCTTAATTTCTAGAATTATCTATTTTCAAAATAAAAGGCATTTTGTGAGTAACGCCTTTTCTCAGGGCGTGATTTTAATTAACGCCGTTATCTCAGGCGTGTTATCTCAGCTTTCAAACAAGGCAATGTTTCATTTCCAAAATTAAATCCAGGAAGAAACGCCCTTTCCTAGGTCGTGTTTCAAGAAAACGTCTTTGTGAAGGTCGTTAATTCATAAAAAAACGCCATGTATTAAGGCGTGTTTCACTCCAGAGTCCTTCCTTTTTCCACCTTTCCCTCACAGTTCCCTGCCATCCATGGGACTCTTGCTCGATCTTGATCCTTCCCTGGATGCCTCATTGCCTGTTCTTATCATTCCTTGGTTTGATCACATCCGCTTGAGGCACTATAAATTGAAGCCTTGATCGATCGTGTTGAAGGTTAAGCACTTTAAGCATTCAGAGGGTTGAGCGCTCAGAAGCTTGAATATCCATCACGAGCAGAGCCTTCTTCATCCTTTGCCGCCTCCCCTCTGCATCTTTCGATTGGGCTGCATCCGGTGCTTCGTCCATCTACATCCATCAACACATTCATTCGGTTTTTCCCTTTACTGTCGCCAGGGACAGCAGGGTTTCTCATCTTTTCATCTCTTTTGTTTTACTTCATTCATACCATCATCCCTCCGTCCTTTATATCTCTATTCACCCTTCACATCCGTTCACGTCTTGTTGCATTTCTTTTTATCATCAAACTCCCCTTCCCTTAAGTCTTCTTAAGGGGTTTAAAAAGAAAACAAAAAAAGAAGGTGCGCATGTTGATGTCTTTTCATCATTTTTATGTTGGTTCTTGACTGATACTACGGCACTTTGGCTGATCCCCTTTCTTTTGCTTGTCTTTCATTGTCTTTCTTACAAGGTAATCAATCAAGAAAATCCACTTCGTCGGCCGGCCGATTGGAGTTGGAGGAGGAGATCCACATTCATCCCGCATCCCATCTTTCACCAGGTACATGCGATCTTATTCTTTTTTTTTATTGAGGTAAACCCTCTGGCGATCACACACTCCCCTTGTGCACCTCGTGCATTGTTTCATCTCCACCATTATTTAATGTTTCCCTTTTCCCTTCCTTTTTAAGCTCACCACCAAAAGTGTGGATTTTAAAGGGATCCACAAATTGGCGATCACGGTGGGACATCCGCTGTTTTCTTTGTTGATTACCATCTCCATTGGCACCCTCGTGTGCCCTTTCCCCTTTGACACCCTCGTGTGTCCTTTCCCATTGACACCCTCGTGTGTCCTTTCCCCTTAGGTACCCTCGTGTGCCCTTTCCCCTCGGTACCCTCGGTACCCTTTCCTTTGTGCCCCTCGGGCACCTTCCATTGTGCACTCTGCACGCTCCCCGGATCAGTCAATTGTTGCTTATTAACGCCTTCGACGAGGGCGTCTTTTGATTTAACGCCCCTCACAGGGACGTGTTTTTATTAATTAACGCCCCCTTCAAGGGCGTGTCTTTATTGCATCTGCTTGCCTGCTCTTCACTATTTTCTCGTCTGATATTTAGCGCCCCTTACAGGGACGTGTTTCATAGATTAACGCCCATCTCCAGGGCGTATGTTTCTATAACTGCGGTGTGTTGCATGCTGATTATACTGTCTGTGGAATAACGCCCCTCTTCAAGGCATTTCATTTCTTATCAACGGCTGTCATTAAGGCGTTTCTCTTCATCATAACTGCTGTTCGCTGCATACTTATCATATTGCCTGTGAATTAACGCCCCTCTCAGAGGCGTTTCATTTATTATCAGCGCCTTCCATCAGGGCGTGTCTCTGAGTTTTGACGCCCTCCTTTGCAGGCGTCCTTTATTTATAACGCCTCATCCTAAGGCGTTTTGTTCCCTACGGTCTGTGAGCCCCTCACAGAATTTACGACAGCCACGCTGCCGTGTTTTCATTTAGTCACGACCTGCCACAGGGCGTGTCTTTCCTCTTGCTGTGAACACGGCCTTTCCAAGGGCGTGTCTTTACTGTTCTTTTTCACAGATTGGCTATTATTCATTGCTTAGCATTTGTCGTGATATTATATTACTGCTTGGATCATCTTGGTTTGCTGGCTTGGTTGAGAGACCTCCTCTCTCTATCCTAGGATCCACACACCCTTCTTGGAATCGGGACGACCCTCCATTGAGCATTCCGTCTCTTTGGACTGGAAATCCCTTTTCCAAGACCTCCATAAGTCCCCGCACCCGTGGATTCCCTCACGGACGCCGGGCTGGTTGTACCCTCGAAGTACCTGGAGTTTAGAGAACCTATACGTTGTTAAAAGAGAGAAGAACTTAGTTGACCCGGAGGTTACATTCGGATCAAACTAGGTCTCATTTGGCAAAAAGAGTGAACCTTCACAAATAATCCACCCTAAATTCGAACATCAAACATTAAAATCTTGCGTTTCTTGCCAACCTTGTTTGCATAAACATAGTTGAGTGATTTGATTGCCTTGTTTGGATTGTATATTTTGTGACGGTTCCTTCATTGAACATCCTCTTTCTTAAGAATGAAGCTCCGTTCAGGTAAAACCATCAACATGTCAGGCCACAGGTACTCTTATGATGATGAGAATGAGAACATATTTGGTCAATATGAGGACCCTCCCCAGGATTCTTTTTATTATGAGGGGAACTACCTTCCTCCTCACCCCCATTACTCACAAGTCCATGTGGTCGATACCACTGTCCATGAGGCGGACCCTTCGTCTCAAGTTCCATCTTCCAACACTTCGGGGAACCCTTCCCCATCCATTAATCTCTCAGATTTGATCCAAGCTCTCTCCCAGTTGGACGACTCCCAACGGCAAGCCATTCAGGCCGCCTTAAAGGGGAAATCCGTCCTTTCTTCTTCTTCTAATCCCCCTCCGGCCGTGAGTGGCCATCAAATCATTAATGACCAGGCGGTCTTGCATCCTCCCTCCTCTCGTCCACAAACGCCTACTGCGGCCATGCCGGCCCAGCAGGCGAGCTATTCAGCAGTCAGGCATCAATCCTCCCAACCTCCTCGGGTTCTATGAACGCCTATACCACATTCTTTTATTCAAAACCAGGCCCCAGTCGAGCCCGATACCAACACTCTCTTGCTTCAGAAGCTAGCCAGCATGGAGGAGCAGCTCAAGAAGGTTACAACAACCAAGAATGCTCCGGAAATTTCTCTTCCTACGTTGCCAGTGTTCCATTTACCACCTTCTGAAATGCCGAATTTCCGGCGATATAATGGGACCGGTAACCCATTCATTCATTTAAAGGACTTCCGATATGAGACTTCTTTCTGGCAAGACAATAAGGCCTCTCTGGCCTATTTATTCAGAAGATCTCTTGAGGGACCCGCCCTCGAATGGTTTTATTCTCTGGAGCCAGCTGATGCCGGTGATTTCGATGTTATCCAAAGGAAATTCTTGCAAAAGTACAGAGACCGGGTGGGACCTTCCCTTTCTGTTACAGATCTGGTCGCTGAGAAAATGAAGCCCGATGAAGACTTCATTATATTTGCTGACAGGTGGCGGTCTATGGCCGAAAAATTGAAGGACACATTGTCGGAACAAGAGCAAGTAAAAATGGTCATTTCTAATGCAACTCCTCAATTCCGGCACATTTTGGCCATGAATCGGCTGACAACTATGGAAGAGCTCTATGAAAGAGCTCGTTATATACAAACACAAATGAAGGATTCGCCCATCATGGGCATGTTTAAGCCGAAGCCTCAGCTGTTTAAAAAGAATACAAATGTCAACAGCGGGCCCACGACTGAGGGCACTGTCATAAACGAGCAGGTTGGCGTAGTTGGTCACCCCCACCACCAGTCAAACCCACGACCTCCGCCACCTCCACAGCAAAACCCCCATTTTACCTCCGCTCCACAACGCCACTTCACACCCCAACCTTCTTTTGCTCCATCACCGAGCCAAGCGCCTCGCACCGACCCTCCAGCACCACCTCAATACCATCAGGTCCCCCCACCTTCCAACTATGGCCAACAACAACGGAGACCACTGCTTGGCCCCAAGAGGGCCCATTATCCGCCACTCCCAGAGAGTCTCCCTGACATTTTTAATGCTTTGATGGCCGCCAACCTGCTCGTCCTACCAAAAGAAAGAACGGTGTGGCCCGAAAATGTTGACACATCCCGTTACTGTGCATTTCACCGCGCCCCTGGTCACAACCTTGATCGTTGTTTCCATTTCAGAAATCATATTTATGATTTGAATGACCAGGGTGGCATTAATTGGGATGAAATGAGGCAAGTCATCGCCACCATGAAAGAGAGAAGGCCGCATCGGCAACAGCAAAATCAGCATCAACAGCAGCCAGCTCCGCAGCAAGCTCAGCCACAGCAAGCTCCAGCACCCCAGCAGGATATGGGGATTGTCCGTAATCCATTGCCGGAGCACGCTCCTAATCAACACGTGAACCCTGTCACGTCTCTCTACGAGGTGGAGAGAGGGCAGGGATGGCACGAAGAAAATGCCTCTGTCGGGGCATTCCACCATGATCCAAACCAAAATCAAACTCCGCGCCTTTTGCGCGTTCCTCCTTCTCCTTCTAATCTCCTATCAGGACGTTCTCTTTTACGCCCCGTCAACCCACCTACCACCACCAATTCCGCGACCTTGCCGGCTCACTCTCTTCTTAACCGCTTACCACCACAGCAACATGCCATTCCACCTTCCACCACCAATCCTACATCCGCGACCTCCAGGCCACTCCTACTCCGCTCACCGACAGCACCCGCTACCCCCTCTACCACTCCTACACCGGCAAGAGTTCCTCCACCACCAGCACAACCACCTTTTGTGCCACGATCTCTCCTTATTCCACCACCTGCCAATACCCCTCGCATTCGGATATCCCTTTCTTCTTTCACGCCTCCTGCGAGGGCACCTTCTTCAAATACTCCTCCCATGCCTCCCGCGGGGGCATCTCTATTAAACACCACTACTACGCCTCCTACAGGGGCGCCCCTTTCATTGAATTCCCCTTTGGTATCCCCTAGCAGGATCTCTGCTACCGACATTCCTTCCTCCTCTTCCAACCCTCCCCCTAATATTGCCCCGACAGAGGCGCGTCAAGGCGTAGCGCCGCTCCGTAGTGGACGGATGTTCCACCGTGTTTTCCCACAGAGAGAGCTAGAGCCCGTACAGGGGACGCAAGAGCAGGAACAGGAACAAGATTCAGTGCCGGGAACTCAGTATGATCTGTTAAAGCACCTGGATCGCACTCCAGCCAGAATCTCCATTCTTGAATTAATCAAGAGGTCCACCACTCATCAGTTGGCCTTGAAGGAATACCTGCAGAAGGTTATGGTCAATGAGGACCTCCCGGTTGAACAGATAATTACAGTCTTGACACCTGCTAGCAGTCAGCCGGCAATCACATTCCATGAACATGAGTTAGCACCTCTACCGGCAAGAAAATATGCCCTATGTATCACGGTTGATATCAACAAAGTAGCCGTTAAGCAGTGTTTGGTAGACACCGGTGCATCTATCAATGTGTTGCCTCCGAGCACTCTGAAGCTATGCGGTATCCCTGAGAGCCAGATATGGCCATCCACCATTACTGTCACAGCATATGACAATACAAAGAAACCCCCTCTGGGTATGATTACTCTCAAAGTCAGTTTGGGTCCAGCCACCATTACGGCAGATTTCCATATTCTGGATATGGACCCGACCTTTAATGGTATCCTGGGTCGCCCTTATATTCAGCAGCTTGACGCAGTGCCCTCTACAAACCATCAGTGCCTTAAGTTTCCGCACAAGGGCCGCATTATCAAGGTGACCAGCGTGCCGATCTTACCAGAGGAGGACATACATGTAGCTTCATCAGTTCCTTCCATGTGGCCAGCCAACAAGCCGTTATTATCTGTGTTGGACATTCACTGTCCACGACCGATGCTAAT